>JAYKKI010000046.1:10480000-10707500 GCA_039881145.1 Druceiella hillmani | reverse complement strand
AATAAATCTAATCTTGAAGGAATAACTTTCAAATCCAGAGATTTTCTTTCTTAAAACTGGGGATTAACAGAAAACTTAGTAAAAATTTAGAATTTTTTGTTATTATTATGTTAGTGATTTTCTTTACAATTTAGTCACATCGCAGTAATGACCCTAGCGTTAATCGAAGTTAGTCCATCTATAAAAATGAGATCAATGCTACGGAAGTTACAGTTCCGTTGGTTAGCATACCAAAGAACGACAATAAAATAATGTTTTGATGGAAGACCACGGGTTTTCACATTTTGCTTTGAAAAATTAAAAAAAAAATTTAATAAACAGTTTTCTTCAAACGAAATTTCTTTTTACTAGTAGACAAACAAGTAATCAGCATAGTCTATTAGTTTTAAAATCAATTAGATATCGCTAAGTGAAATTAATTCAGAATTCTGATTACGAGTCGAATGCAAAAATAGTAAAAATTTATGCCCTTAATTACGGGACGAAATTGCAAAAACATAAGTAAGTATTCGGCACTACACAATTCTGTGTAGTGCCGAATACTTACTTATGTTTTTGCAATTTCGTCCCATAATTAAGGGCGTAAATCTTTTAAACTATTTACAAATATTAATATTGTTTCCGACATCTGGATACATTGCCTAGTGTATTTAGTAAATTTATAATCATTGCTATAATTTTTAGATAAACTTTAGGTAACATTTTCATAACGTTGATGTTATTCATTATTTCAACTTTAACAAGTTCGGAGATGGGTATATATGTTGTGCATATTTTCAAAAATATCTCTAAAGAAAATAGTGTGCAAATTCTTACAAATGAGACAACCCAGGTGGTGGCCTAGGAATAGCCTTAGCTCCGAATATCCGACCTCAAATGGGGTTCACTACTTAAAAACTTATCATATAATGATTAAGCCGTTATTATGATTTTTGGAATGAGACTTAAATACGCTTTTGCGTTTAATTTAGTCATTACCGAAAGTAGTCTCAATTCATAGACGTGCGACGTTACTTTCGTCGACGGATACAAACACGTCACTCTCGCCGGTAATAGCGGAAACGTACGCCGCAGCCAGAATGCAACAACTTGCATCGCCGGTCGCTTTTTCCAGGATAGAACCTTTAATCCCACTTAACTTTCGTGTACCATTTCAAAAGAACTTCACCCGTGACACAAATTGAGTTCATGTGGCAAGTAGGAAGCTACAATTGAATACTATTTAGTTAACAGTTACTAAATACTCTCTTTACTGATTATATTGTCGTTAAGAAATTCTAATATACTAAGTTATGCATTTGTTAGCTTTCAAATATTAAATGAGACTCGGTGTGTATATTGCTTGCGGTAACTCTAAACTAACTATAGTCATTGTATTGAATTTGGTGTCGCTTTTATTCTTTTAACTTTTTTATACTAAGAAGTATTTAATTATTTTTCGATGAATGTTATCCAACTTGCAGGAGAAATCAAAACGCCGGACAGATAAGTTACTCGTTAGAAGCATTACTCATAGAATAAGCAACTCGTCACAACAATATTAACAAGCTCTCTCACGGGTAACCAACATTAGACCAAGACGTTGAAATAATGGAAAGAGCCGTTATTTTGAAAGACTTGAATAAATTCCGTCTGGTACAATGAATGCAATTAATAAGGTATTTATTGCTCGATTGCAGACAAATACAAAATGAAAAAGTAACGCCTTTCATATACGAGTAATTTTATTCGGCGTGTATTTATTTTTTTCGTTAGAAAATGTAAAGTTGAATACTTACAATGTCCAGTATGTCCAGTGGCAGATTTCAAAGTTTGAACAAACATAGTTTCTGAACGCAACTCATAAGAGGGGCGTGGAGGACGTCGTTAGAAACGCAAGCGGTTAGTAGCCATGGAACAGTGGAGTGGAGAGCACCGCGCTTTTGCGGTCGAGGCATACATTTCGAGTGGATTTTTGTTGTTTGTAGCACGCCGTCGATTTAATAATCGTTACAGTATTCGTCGATTACGTGATGGACCATCGATCAACCTCATTCAGTCATGGGTAGCAAGCTTCAGAACTACAGGATCAACATTAAATAGGCCCAGGCCAGGACCTACACCATTGGTAGCCACGGATGAAAATGTCGAGCGTGTTATGGTTTCTGTCGTTGCAAATCCCCGTTTATCACTGCGTACACGTTCATCGATATTGGGAATTCTGAAATCAACTTTACAGGTAATAATGCAAAAAAAGCTCAAGTTCCATCCATGTAAAGTTCAAATTGTTCAAGATTTACACGATTCTAACTTTGAATTAAGAAAAACTTACGCGGAGGTGATGTTATTGAGATTTCGTACTGCTACCCGGATAGGCAACATATTCTTTAGTGACGAAGCTCACTTTCACATTGGAGGATATGTGAATAAGCAGAACTTTCGTTACTTTGATGTCCACAACCCAAGACAAATGCATCAAGAGCCTTTACATAAGCCTAAAGTAAGTCTGGTGTGCCATGTCTGCATCTGCAATCATAGGGCCTTATTTCTTTGAAAATTAACGTGGCCAAACTGTAACTGTGAATTCGGAGAGATATGCCCAGATATTAAATTTAGACTTTTTCAAAAACGGTACCGTACCGTGGCCACCTAGGTCAACCGATTTAAGCCCATGTAACTTTTTCTTATGGGGATACTTAAAATCCGTTGTTTACAAAACAAATCCGAGCACTGTAACACAACTTAAAGAAAATATTCGAGCCGAAGTCAGTAGAATACCCCAGTCGCTCTGCAAACGCGTTTTTGAAAACATGCGTGCTAGACTCGAAGAGTGTGTCAGACTCGATGGCCGTCATTTGGAAAACGTGGTTTTTAAAAAATGAAATCCGCATTTGTTGTTATAAAGTTAAAATAAACCTACTTTGTATTAGAGGTGTAGTTTTTCTTTTACAATTTTTCAAACATTGAAATCTGCCACTGGACAGCCTGTATAATGTTTACATTGAGTTTATTTCTTAACAAAAATAGAAAGGTTAAAATGGGCAAGTTCTCTTTAGTATCGCGTTAGCTAAGAAAAAGAGTTGAAATAAAAATGACCGTAAAGTTCAGAGTAGTTTCTTTACGTGGGGTAAGAATAAAAGTGAAATTTAAAAGTTATGCTTAGTAAATATTCCTAAGTGCTCAACGTAAATTTGATATATAAATTCGGTAAGTTTTTAAGCTTAAATAAAACCTATTCTTACAGCAATAAAAAACCTTATATGTCAAATAGGCCTTATTATCATATGATAATGAAACACACGTTGAACACGGTATTACCTTGTCAGTTGAACTATGGATTAAAAATATTACATTTTTTGAAGAATTTGAACACATAAAAAAATTAATTCCATTGTAATTTTATTCCGAACCCAAAATTACATTAATCTTGAATGTTTCTTATTATTAGATTTTGCCTGTGATTTTGCAAACTTGGGACAATTTAAAATCTTTTTTTTCAGCACAGTTATATTATTATGCGATAAATATTACTTCGAACACAATTTTGTCAGACCTGACTTTTGACATTAATTACCGCGCGAGTAATGCGATGGTAGTCTGGATTAAATGCTATATAAAAAAACCTTGAATGTAGTATGTCAACTGAAACACATTTTATTAGTTTCAGAAATTAAATTAATAGCAGAGCATCCATTTTTTAATTCGCGGGTATAATTTTTTTGGCATTAATGTCCATTGATCTGCTCTCCTCTAAATTAGCAAAATTATGTTTAGCATATCTTTCAATTTATAATCTATATTATCTAAACACAATTTCAGTGAAACCTATCGGGTTTTGAATATTGAATATATTTGGCGTTAATTTTGTAGAAATTCATTGTTCACAGTTAAATGAAACTACGTGTTGTAATAATATTTCTACTTTCTTTAAGTTCTTTACCACGACCTAGATTTCGTTGTATTACAACATGTTCAGGTGGGCTATCAGCAAAGATTCTTGCTAATAGCCCGCCTGAAGATATCGTAATACAACGAAACCTAGGTCGTGGTAAAGAACTTAAAGAAAGTAGAAATAATACTACATCAGGTAGTTTCATTTAATTGCGACCTATCGGGTTATTTAATCGCGAAAGATGGACAAAGATGACTTACCCGCAGTTATACTCCTGTGAAAAAGGAAAAATTCAATACGATTATTTGTAATATTAAGACGATAATGTACTTGATTATCGTCTTAATGTTACAAATAATCGCATTGAATTCAGGCAGGGAAATTAAAAAATAATATGAATAAATACTTATGTTAATCCTCTTATCCCAGCCGGAGAATTTTTTTTTATTTTTCAAGAAAAATAAAATGCCTTTTGCAAAAAGAAGGAACGTAAGTTGTCTATATCCGCACAACATAGTCCTTAAACATTTTACAACCCTTATTACTAAATATTTGTTTGTCCTTTTACGAATATTCCCTCGCTATTTATGCCACCAATTTATGCAAATCAGTACACCTCTGCATGAGAAATTAACTGTTCATATGCGCTTTCAAAAGTCTATTTTCATAACTATTTTCTTTTATTCCTTATTTGTGGTTGACTGGGAAAGAATGTTCTCGTGGTAATAAGTCAGCTGTGTGTACTTATGTTAACTTATGTTAAAATAAAAAAATATCACAGGCTCTATGTTTGTAAATTTGTTTGGATATCAGACAAGGATTCGGCGCGTAAAAGCGAGACAAACAGAAAACGCAATTTTTATTAAAAATATTAGCGAGTTAGAAAGAATTTTGTTGGTTCCATATTTTACTTATGTACAATAAACATCGATTTTCTATGACAATTATGGATTCTCTCTTTCATATATTAATCAGACAATCATATCTTGAAGTATTTGGGGCTTCCGTATATATTAATACGCCCGAGCTTATATCTCAAGTTCACCTTACCTACAACTGAAGAAAGCAAGCGAAAGCCTACGTTACCGCATCTCTGAAATTGATAAACTCTGCAACTAAAATCCACAAAGAGATAGGCAGCTATAATGAACACGGACGGTATCATGGAGGTAAAAATACCTCCATCACACCCGTGGTGTGACGTATTCTACTTTCAAATATAAGTTGTATCACGATGTTCTCACGTACACAAAATTAATGGTCACATAAAAATGTAACAAAGGACGAATATGTTATTTATATTGGTAGATCTTTGCATCACACTGATTAGAGAATGTGAAAAACTATGTGAAAATTCTCAATCGTTTCTAAAAAAATACTGTTCAGTCATAATTATAATAAAAAAAAATTTAATTGTTTACAGAAATTGTTACATATAATAATTATGTAATAATTGTTACATATATTCAACATAATACAAGAACATTTCTATTATTCATACAGGTAAATCTACCCATCAGGTGGAATAGAATATGTTCAGGAACTATATGAAAATTCTCAACCGTTTCTGAAAAAATCGCTACCAAACTTGCAAATTCTAATAAAAAAAGGTATATTTTTGTAAATTTAAACAATGATGTTTTTGGACAATTTTGGATTATCAGCATGTTTGGAATAGATTAGACCCTAAAATAACTTTTTTGTTTTTTTACTGTGTCTTTGTATATCTTTTTGTCAAAGAAAGATACAAAAACCCGATTTCTATAATACATAATTCGGGGACAGGCTTAATTTTAATCTGCCCCAGATTCAAATTTGGGCTTCCCCCTTTGGGGAAAAAATACCCACATATAGTTTAATTATTGGCGCTCAAGCAATAAAATTGGAAGGTTAGCACTTGAATAATAAGGTGACAGGATTGAATAACTTCTTAACACAGTGTTTTCAACTTACTTAATACCATCGTAGCAACAAAGTTCCTTATTTAATAGAAAGAGTAGCACGAAGTGAAGCCATGAATAAAACAAAGTCTGGAAACTTTTTGGAAGTGCTGAATTAAATATTAGCTGCTAACTTTAATCTAAATGGAATCCTTACACCGAGTTGTCAGTTTTGCTGTGTTAGTTTTCACGAATTCAGACAGACTTCTAAGTTTCTTTTGGTTTTGCGATCGCTGTCTGGTCAAATATTTTTATATCCATGAACGGCTAACTAAACATTTTCCTTCTAAAGATTGTGTCGTCTGAAATTTTCTACTTTTTCTCTGTGGCCTAAGCTTTTCTACTTCCACTGACCCAACCTGAGTCAGCTTTCCGCTTACACCCGCATAACGACAATTAACAGTTTTTGATGATCGTGGGATTCACTATCGATTGTCGGCTATGTGCTTTTGATCTCAATACATTTTCAGAGGGGAGTGATATTGGAAGTTTTATTTAACTTAAATGATGCGCGCGAAAACCGCAAACTACAACCGGATATCGGTACTCGAATATGGGTGACTTAGTGGGTGACTTCGTATTAGCACATAACGTATGGTACAAAAACTATGGAATCATTTTTGTACTAGAGTGCTTCCAGAGTTCTTCGCCATGCATCGTAAATATATTGCCAAATGTAACTTTCACAGGCTTAAAAGTATTGCAAATTTTTCAAAAACCATTTAGAAATTTAGAAGCATTGCTATAGATATCTAGTCATTAGCGCTGTTTTTTTTCATAATTTTAAATTAGTCATTTCCTGAAATAAGGGATCGTAACATATTTTTGTCGACGTTTTCAACAATCTCTTTTATTTAATATATTTCCGTGATATCCACTGATGTCTTTTATTTGTTCCTACACGATAAATTAAATTTTAAGACAAGTTTTGTGTACTTGGTTTGCCCCCTTTAAAATTTCCATATGTACATTTGTGAGTTTTAACTGTTTATATACATGCAAGTTAATATGCGCAATCACTGCGCCAAATTTAAACTATCTTTATCAAAGAGTCCTTTGGAAAATTATGGTGCAGCAATAAATAAGTTGTAAAGACCCTTAAGATGTAAATGAAATGTGCTTATATTTTAAACGTCCCAAGAACTATTTTACGTAATATTCTAAATTAAGTAGTTTTAGAGTCAATAGAAGGCGCTGTTTTAATATATGATAAATGAAAATGAAAAAAAAATCTACTAACTTATTTGCCCCCTTTGAAACTTCCGCACGAATATTTTTGTGAATTAACGTTAGAGGTACAAGTGTGCGAGTTAATATGCCAAAAAGTTTCTACGCTAAATGGTTGTGATAGACGGAGAGCCACACAGAAGGATGGACACATGAGTAATCTTACAAGGGTTCCATTTTTCCCATAAAAACGAAGGAAAATATGATTTTTTTCGACAATAAGTTCATTATTTCTTGTTATTCAGTCCTTCATTTCTTTAATCACGCGCGTGCATTTAATTAGTGGATAAAACGCGACTAATAGACAAAACGAGTACCTATTTATTATTAGATTTTGCTGCTTGAAATATTTAAAATAACTTCCAGCCAAATTTAAATTAATTCTCCGTAAGTTAGCTTTAATTTTCATTAAAAGTTTTAAATTTTAACTTTAAATGTAACTCCGGCCGATTCCTTTTAATTACCCTTTTGCAAGGTCTAACGAGGTCACGAGCGCTTCTAAGTTATAATAAATAAATATATAATGAAATTGTTTACCCAACTTATTAAATATTTATACCTATTTACAGGGAAAAACTTTTCCCTATAAATATTTGTTTAAAATTCATCACTAGTTTGTTTCACATATTTACTTCAGTTGTTGAATATATACGCATGTCGACGCGTAACACTGATATGAAAATTATGTCTTTACGAAAAATATTTTTCGATTAGTACCTACTAATACTTTATTAGATGTAAACAAATTGATCTATGATTCTTACTAAATGTAACCTATTATAGAAGAAATAACTTTTGGATCCTCAAATTTTCCTTCTCTGATCTGGACATTCACAGAAACAGTTCATGAAAATTTCATACCTTTTTCATCCTAATGTCTCTAATGATTTTGATAAAGAAAAGGTCAACAAATATGAGACAGTACCCGAAGCGTATAAAATTTTAAAACAAATATTCCAGGAAATTAATAAATTTTTACTGACGTAAGACAGTAAGTTAAGAGAGAATAGTGATTTTATTTTTTTTATAGTTATAAAGTCACATCCAAAAAATTTAGTTTTAAATACATTAAAAAGAAATAATTTTTAATTTGCTTTATGATTATCATGTAACTTTATTTTTCATATCGAAGCCCACAAATATATTCAAAACTCCAGAGGGTGTCATCATCATGTTTTAGTTTTTATTGGCCTTTCATCATGTTACCCACATTGCAGGTATTTTTGAAAATTAGTCTCAGCAAAACTTTTGTGGAATAAGAAATAACTAAGTATCTTGAGAATGGATCTTATTTTGATATTTCCAAAGAGCATGAGTTTTCAAGCGACAGTGATGAAACTGACATTATTGGAGAAATGGCAAATGACGGTGATATATTGGAAATAGTATAATGGAAGTAAAAACGAGCTCGTTCACATTCTATATCTGTTTTACTCTAAAAGTAAAAATATGATGGACATTTATTCAACAACTTCTTAGGCTAATCCGCAAGGAAGCCACAATAAAAAGAATGTATTGAAGGAAGACAAAGAACTTTTGCGTTTTGCTTTCAGTAATGCCAAGGACAAATTTTAATATACATATTTCCTTCACATATTAACTTATTAAAACTATTTACAAGTGGAAAAATAAGGAACTAAACTTGAACTGAACTTTATTTGAAAATCCCCCCGATTAAAGGAAAGTAAGATCCTATTAATATAAATAAAAACCCAAAAAAAATCCGTCGGGGTGGCCATTGTCACTTCCGTTCACAATATCAATTATATTGTAGCAGCAAAAAAAGCTATTATAAATGATAAAAGTGCAAAACTTTAGGCATAGGCAGGGTATAGTAGCCCCGACGGATTTTCTTGGGTCTGTAATTATATTAACAGATTCTTACTTTGTTTTAGTAGGGCGAAGGGGGGGGGTATTTAAAACTTATTTAATCCTTTTTCAATTAATTTGCCGTGGGTTTTTTTCAAAATTTTCAATTATGCTTTTTATTTTATACGTTTTCGATTAAACCTTTTTTTTTTAATTTTATCATAGGCTTGATCATTTATCATAGGCTTAATCAAAATTTTAAGTTTGCTTTTTATTATTAATTTTAAAAAATAAGCTTCCAATAAAACATTCTCCAAAAGGCAAGCTTACGTGGCTCTAGTAGAATAGGATCTTTAGACGGAGTAGTAATAACTGATCTAAAGCAAAGAAAAGTCTTCAACAATCTACACGATAGCATAGCATGGGAAGAATTAGAGCGCCTGGAAAACATTTTACGTAGATCACATATTTATGAAGCCGAAAAAAGGTCCCAAAGTAGTTAATCTAGATCAACCAAAAATGATTATTGCAGCGCCTCTTTGTAAGTTAACAACATAACACTTGACTAATAACCTTTGCCGTTAAATCACAAACATTTTACCAAAAACCGTATCTAAATCAGTAAAACGGTTTTGAAGAAAAATGGGAGCATTCGTTTGCAACAAAATGTGGCAGCGCCCCCTGGCAAGCTAACACCATAACATTTATTTAAAAATCATCGCCGATTAGTCCCAAAGATTTTGCATAAAACCGTGCCTAAATCGATCAAACTATTTTGGAAACAAATGGGAGCATTTGAGTGCAACAAAATATTGCAGCGCCCCCTGGCGAACTAACGCAATACCACCTATCTGAGAACTGTCGTCGATTAGTCCCAAATATTTTGCAGAAAACCGTCTGCAAATTGGTCAAACCATTTTGGAGACAAATGGGAAAATTCATTGGCAACAAAATGTTGCAGTACCCCCTGGTGAGCTAATACCTATTTAAGTCCCAAATATTTTGCAGAAAATCGTGTCTAAATTGGTTTAACCATTTTTTAAATAAATGGTACATTCATTTGAAAAAAAATGTTTATTGCGGCGCCCCCTGGTTAAATTGATTCCGAACCTAGAATAGCCAAGAAAAACGTTTACATAACAATTTTATTTATTTTGGTACGCAACTTTTTTCATATTAAATGAATAACTAGGTACGACTCGTACTATTTCAAAACATCCTATCATATCAATGTACCAACAAATATCCAACACACGTTTCCTCATACTCATGCGTTGAAATGAATCGATACAAACTTTATGTATACGTACGGGTATTATTCAAAGCTATATTAAATACAATTTTCCGCACCAAACAAAGTAAAATAGTCATCGATAACAAAATGTAGGCGAATGTTTATAGCTAGCGGAAAAAACGAAAAGAATCATCAACGTGAGTCCACTCGCCTGTAACGGCGAAAATTTACGCGACAGAGAGCACGCGCTGTCTTGTATCGCTGGCCGCTTCCTCAAAGTAAGAAATTATAGCCCCACTTACCTTTGCACGCCGATCCAAGAGAACCTTATAAGTAGCACAAATGAAGCTAATGCGACAAATACGAAGCTACTATTTATAGCCCCTTGAATTCCGTGTAGTTGTGAACGTGTGTGCATTTCTTCGCTTTCAAATGTTGAATGAGATTCGCCATATATATTGCTTACGGTAACTTAACTATTTAAAATAAAAGAAAAACTATCATAAACTCGTTCATTCTTAAACAAATGCACACTTAGTAATTTTTTTAGGAAATTTCTTTCAAATTAGAGAAGGAATCAAAATGTCGAAGAAATTAATAAATTAATACAAATATAATAAACGATCACAAAGCTAACAAATGTTATATAAAAACGTTGACATAAATCATGAAATATTTAAAAATATCCCGATCATATATCCGGTAGTATAGAAATAAAAAAAAACATAACAGTCATTGCAAAAAAAATATTGCTGCCTAGTTCCTGAAGACTTTTTTTTGTTGTAGCTTCTTCTTCTGGTTGTTCATGACATCTGATTCCGATGACTATTGGAGACTCCCTGATTCCACACTGACTTCTATACCGGGTACGGGCTTTTTTATTCACCCTATCCCAGCGGATTAATATATGTGGATTCCGATTTCCCGCTCTCTCCACATTATTTTCTTCGTCACACTCTCTCTTTACCCATTTCTCTCTAAACCAGCTCCTAGATAGGTTTATACGCAAGCATTGCGTCTCATTTTTATTTTAAATAAAAGTACATAATACGAAACAAAAATATAAAGTTATAATCACAATATAAAGCATTGATTAGAATAAACCAATTTTTTATGTAAATTGTGCTCTCCGCGTCATCTGACTTTGAACAACGGACCTCGAGTTTCGAGGCGACGCGCCATCAAGGTCGTGTCGTATTGTCAACAATGCTTAAAGACTCGGTATTGAAAAAAAATATCGATACTCTACTAATGAGTTATAACGAAAAAAAATATCGAATAAATATATTAATAATATGTCATACTAATGTAACGAGTTTATATTTTTATTGCATGGACCTAATAACCACTGAACGAGTAATTACACAAATTCGCTATAAAATAAACAATGTCAAAATTGGAGGAGGACGAGGGAATTATACTCGTTTCTGATTGGCTAATATCGTGCACACGTTTTATTGTAATAGGTCAACGGATACATCAATCACTTGTGCATCCGCTGACCTATTATAATAAAACTCACTTGTCCTTTAAGTCTTTATTGTCGGGGCTGAGACAATACCGATAAACATTGTTCGATAGTATTTAATTACCGTGCTACGTACTCTCATACTATCGAAAATGATTTTCTATAACTTACGTACTTTTTTCTTTAAACTTGGTCTAACCACATTTGATAATAATTTTAATGTACTTGAAAATAATGTTACTAAAAAAGGCCGTTTTATATAATTTGTTAATTCCGTGGCAACTTTAAATCTACCAATATTTGCATGAATAATCAAAATTATAAGAATGAGTGCAATACCCTCTTTTACTTCTATTTCGTTGTTTGATAAAGATAAAATTTGTCATACAAATATAAATATAAAAACATAAATATAACAAAACTATGTAATACAAATATAAACTTAATTCAATTTAAGAAAATCTATCCAAAACATACTGCAGACATCAGCGTTTCTGAGGTGGCCGCATCAATGGACGGTGTTTTTAAGCTGCAATATTTGTTTCATTTTAGGGTCGTAAATAATTTAGAACTTTATAGCAATGTTGTACGTTACGTATACTCAATACATCGTGTTGGATTTTACCGTGTATAAGTGTTGTGATTAATATGAAAAATAACTTTTAAGACAACATTAGTTACTGAATATGAGATGTGTTTTACTAATGGTTTGCAATACTCAAAATTCGCATTAAATATTCCACATAGTGACCAAGGTCATTGTGGTTGTGACAAAAACAACATTGATAAGGCCAGAGGAACTGGAATCGCATGTCATTTAGCCCATTGGTTTGAAGGGTCAAAGTGATTTTCTGTAAATTTAGTTCCATTTATATACAGATTGAATATGGGAATGGAAAGAATTAATTTATGAACTTCTGAACCAGATGATGCTAGGATCTGCCAAAATAGGTTCATATTAATTTCATAAATGCGTTTTTAAAGACGTTTTTGTTATTATTTCAATTAGAATTTAATCAATTTTTTCAATCTACCTTAAGTAAGTAATATAGTTTGTTTATTAATTAACATTCATTATTATTTGAAATATAAATTGCTGAAAATAGTTTCTATAAAAATAGTAGTAAATTTTGTACAATTATAAATAATTCATTCATCATAGTGGATAATGAAAAATGATTTTCGAAAACATTAGTACCTAATACATCAGTACATTTTAGTAATTCGGTATAAAGATAAATGTACTCAAATTTTTTACAGTACATAACATATTTGCAAAATTTATGTGATCGGCATAATATAAAACGTAAATTCTGTTAATGTATATATTATGTTAATAAAAGTTCTTAATATTTAACACATTACAGTGCAAGTATCTAATGGATATGACACTTAAGATCATAGCTTAACATCGGTAAAATTAACACATTGTCATCAGTCATAGAAATGGTTTTATGCAGGGCTAATGTAGAAGATATACTCCGTCATGTCTAAAATGCATTATAAATGTTTGTTTTTATAAAAAAGGTGAACAGTAAAAGAAAACATTAATTAACCGATAACATAATAAATGAAAAACAGAGAATTAATGAAAAATATGATATTTTGGGTCCTTTGGGAGAATATGCAAATAATTAAACCAATAATTTAACATTTAATATTATTTTCTAAGCTAGAAGCTTTTCTCCGGGTTCACATTTTTCACATTTCATTTATAACAGCAGTAATTTTTATCGATATATATCGGCGCTTAGTTTATGGTCCTCATTAATGTCTTAAAAAGTACATGTCAGTTTTTATTACAAACAATAATAAATAATAACGAGTAGCTTTGAAATCAATTGTATAATATAAATGTTACGAGTATATACTGGCAAATGAGATGTTTAGCCATATGTTTCAAAATTGTATGTCCCTCTATAATTTCTGCACCAATTAAATGCACAACTTAACATTTTGTGACATAATGTGTTGGCGACTCTAACTTACGTGCAAATGACATATTCGATTTTTCTAAAATAGTGAGCATGTCGGATTTTATCTCCGCGCAGCTAGCGGTGTTGTCTATAAATCAAATAAATATGACCCTCATAATGTCCAGTGGTTATAAGGTTCACATTTACTTGGTTTAGTTCATTTCTTTCACGTCAAGGAAAATTTTGTGAAATTGTATATAATTTTTTTACTTTTTGTGCATAATAATAAACGAAATGAATTACGTATGTATATATATATATATATATATATATATATATATATAAATTATATAATGTAACTGTGCAAGCGATGGGTGTTTCCAAGAGAAGTATTTAGCTTAGTGAACTGCGCAAGCAAGCCATAGAGGCTGTGCCATTTAAAATACCAATATCGCAACCTTTAACGTCAGTCATAGAAATAAAACTAACGATATCAGAGCGACCAGCAGCGACATTATCGTTGACACTGACTTATCTTTGACACTGACTGTACGAGTTAAGAACAGCGGGAAAGAAGCGAACAAATATTAGCAAAAAAAATATACAATAGACAACTTTGATGAAGTCATAACGAGACAAATTATTTTCAATTCCTATTTAGTTCGAAAGACATTTCCTATCCTAAAATGTTATCAGAAGAGTCAATAAATCGTTAATTATAAAGTGTAATTAGTCTATTCATGTTGGGGAAGGATAAATAATTTAGTGATAGCTTAGGATACAAAAGTATATTTAATTTTTAGGAAAAAATGCCTATATAATTATTGTTATTGCAAGTTAAAACATAACTAAAAATAATTATGTCATACTTTTCAAAATTTTATACTTTATAGATAAAATGTTATCAGAAGAGTCGACAAATCGTTAATTATAAAGTGTAATTAGTTTATTTGTGTTTGGGAAGGATAAATAATTTAGTGATAGCTAAGGGTACAAAACATATTTAATTTATAGGAAAAAGTGCGTATATAATTATTGTTATTGCAAATTAAATCATAACTAAAATAATTCTAAGTAGTCTTGAAAATTAAATCGAAAAATTTTAAAACAAGAAATTTATATTTTAGTAACATATTTTCAAAAGTCGGCAATAAAGGCCAGCGTTCTATGTCAGATCACATTTTTATGACCTAGCATTATAAGTGGCAATTAATATTCTTATATATTTTTTTCAACATCTGTATATTGTGTTAGTAATATAAACGCAATACCGTTTAATAATCGCCTTATAAATATCTAATGCCGACATGAATACAAAAATATCTTAAGTGTATTTTAAATTATGTCATCTTTATCTTTTTTGAAGTAGTTACTTAAAGTTTGAGTTTTGTTAAATTTTATTCCACACCTTTTATTTATTGCGATACAAATGAAGCAAATAAAGTATAAAGCAAATAAAGTAAAAGTCTATAAATTTCACAAAATGTTATTCGATTGTTTAAATTTACTTTCAAAACCTCAGATTCGGATATTGTCTCCTGTTTAGTTAACAAAAATTACTTAGAGTAGTTACACTTAATCGTGACTAATTGTATCTACCAAGTAAAAGTAGCTGCTTACACGACATTGTCATGTCGATGATAATTCCACATAACATCAGTATGTGGTAAAAAAAAATATCAAAGAGGCAATACGTAAATTGCATCCGCCCGTTTGTACATTGCACTCGTATCATAAATACATTTCACTAGATTCCTGCCATCGACTGGCACGGGCGGCTTGTCACAGTAATGGCTTGTGAGGCGAGTTTAAAGCAATTTGCTAGTGTACATTGGCGTTGTGAAGCGGTGGGTGAATATTCATGGCGCGCCGATGCGGACGCTCCCCGCTGACCCGCGCCTGTGATTTCCTTTATTTGCGAATGTGAAGTACTTTATCTCAATATGTGGACGTCGACGTCATGAGTTCATTTTTAATAATCCTAATTATATTCTATGAGAGAAACTGAAACAAGAAAATATCTCCACTCTGTCCCTGCCATTAAATTTACATGCTCATAACTTGCTTTTTTCTCCACTAGTTTTTAATTTACAAATATATTTATGTTCCAAAAACATAAAATTTAGTAGTATACTCTACCTTTTTTTTCTTCTCAAACCATCCTCCATAAGGAAATATTTCTTCGAAGGTTTAAAGAAGTCACCTCGTTTATGAATATTCAGGTGTCGCACCTGATAATGTTTTAAAAGAAATAAAAAGGGGATTCCAGAAGAGGATATTCAACAAAAATTGTTTGTATGCACCAATTAGTACATAAAGCATGGTGTATAAACACAGATTTCCCAACACACGTCTACTAAATATCTGGAAAATTCAAAAAGTGACTTATATTTCCTTTTAATACTGTTAAACAAAATAAATAATTTAAAAATGGAACACTGACATGTGTCCTTTATTACTTGTTAATCATCTTCAAAACCGATCATAGTTCTTATGACGTTTAATTACCAGACGCCTATCGGTAAGTAAAATAACACGGCGACGTGGAACTGGGACATTCAAAAACTTTATTAGAACTAGAATCCAACGACTATTGTTGTTGTTATCAATAGAACAATAATAATAACTGCAGTCACCCGGTGAAATAATTTTAATTTATGAGATAAATTTCTTATTAAAACCAGAAATCGTATATTCTGAATCCTATTCTGAATGAAGGTTTGGCAGATAAAAGTATTCATCGTCGTTAAAATAATTACTTTTGGTCATTTCAATTAAACTAAGGTAAACAAATATAAACGATCAGTGTGGAATATCATTAACTGCACTTTTGTAAGTTTAGGCAAAGGAAAAAGCTTTCTTTTCATATTTTTCCTACAAATTAAATCCAAATCGGTGTGATATTGGTTTCCTCATATCTCACCCAATCTTTTATTTAGTAATTTAGCTCTTGCTGGTATTGTGTATGTGTTTATTTGCCTTAATCATGGGGGAGTATACACAGTTAAAATTTGGTTCTGATTCCATCTTCTGATGTAGAAGAGTATGCAGTGCACACTTTACATGTTGTCTCGATGGTGTCTCAGTGAGATGAAATTAATTATATTATATTAAATTTATATATTCTCCAAACTATTAGGTTCATTTTGATGCAACCATTTCTCTTAATATTTGTTTCCAGTTATCCCCAAATTAAATTTTTTAAAATTCAGTTTAGAAACTTGGAGGGGTGACACGTAATTCGAACAAAAACACACACATACATATTATATATATATATATATATATATATATATACACATATATATATATATATATATATATATATATATATATATATATATATATATATATATATATATAACCCTGCAAAATTTCACATTAATACTACTAATAGTCTGTGAGTAAAACGGTTGTGATATACAGACGGATAAACAGACATGGCGAAGCTATGAGAGTTCTTAGTTTAACTACAGAACCTACCTAGAATACTAGCTGAATAGAATTCAGTTTCATTTTATAATATATAATTGACATTAGGACATCTGCCGCAGATAAATACTTTTTTTCAAAGAGAAAATATCGCAGACAAGAAATAGGTTGTTGGTCAAATATTTTGGGACAATTACTATTTCTGGCGATCTCGAACATAGCAAAATTTTTGCAGTAATTGACAATTTTTAGCAGCATTAGTAACACCGCACATCTCAATTTTCGTAACTTTACAGAAAGACGAGAAAAACATTTTTTTAAATTTTATGCTAAAAATATTTTTCTGAATCGATGGTGTTATCTCACTGTTTCAATCACCATCAATATCTCAACAATCAATTGAAATAGGGTTGCATTAAAACCTAAAAATCGTCAAAAATTGAGAAGTGCAAATTACTTATTGGTCAACGAAATACTTATTTCTTTCAGATTAAATAAAAATATTGTGGATAACTCATGCATAATTAAATTTTATGCGGTTTATGCTTATTGAAACATTTTCCTTGAAACAGTAAAGTTAGCCAACACCGTAGTGTGTCATTCCTGCCAAATTTAAAAAAGTCCATAAATATTTTCCCTTCGCCACATTACTCAAAAAAAATTCGATTCTGGTAAGAATTCATATTTTAACTATGGTTATAAAAGTGGAATCGAAAAATCATTTAAGTTCTATTCATATGAGCGGGTATCAATGTTTTGGAAGTTCCTGACGTGCATAAATTTATCGATCATGAGCTAGTTCTTTCAAATAAGTTATCAGCGCTTTTGCGTTAGTCATTGATATATGTCTCTCTAATTTGCGCAAGTGATCTAGGATGTATTAGTCCCTTTATGTGTGAAATTAATGTTTAGTCATATCGAATTGAAATTAAATTCCTTTTTATTGATAGATGAAAGACTATCGGATAATCCCATAGCTCCTCATCGGGTTGTGACGCAATCTTAATTCCATTTATCGGATCACTTATTCAAATATGTTTATCGTAGTATCCGTAATATTGATTGAATGGATGTAATAGGGTTAAATTAAGCCACCGTACGAGAGGTATAAAAACGTTAAAAATTATCCTTTGGTCCTTAGAGCAAAACTGAAAATTCAAGTTATTTATCCCGGAAGTAATGGAAACATCATCACAGGAATTTTCACGATATGTAATTTTCTCTGAAACTTATAAAAAATTATATTTTATTTTATTATAAAGAATTTTTTTCTCGGCGCACTTTAACTATTCACGGAAACGATAATGGGTATACAGCACCTTTTCTTGCGTAGTAGGTCTATATAGTATTACGGTTTGTGTGTTCGTTTAAGTGCAATGAAAGATGCCGTACGTTACATAAATATATTGAGTATCTCAGGAAATAGAAAGAGTATGGAGTACAAGTATATTTAAAAAATTATGAATGATGCTAGATACATTAGAAAACGTATAATGTTGTTTTCTAACATATTCCAAAAATGTTCACATCGCTTCCGGTATACATAATTTACATTTTCTCTTTATCTAGGACTAGATATTCATACTTTTGTATTTTTTACACGAAAGCCAATTTTAGCATTTTTAATACCCTCCTTTTAACTGCGGACCACACACGATAAGGAAATGTAATTTGATTTAAATAATGTTAACTTTATGATTACCTTTATATTTAATTACAATTTGAGACAAGTTAACGTTATATAATAATCGTTATTTTACAGAGTTTACAACGAAAGTATGTGTACATAAATTAATATCAAATTAATCAATCACAAGGATTTTCGCGTCAACCCTTCAGTTTCCCTGCACACGCATATATATTTTTTTAATTTTATGTAGTTTTCGCATAACTTCATCTAAGTATTTACGTATATACCTTTAATATTTCTGCTCTAATGTAGAATTGATAAATAATTTATGAAACTAAACTAAATCAAACGTAAATATTTTCAAACCATTATTTGCGTTTTCAAAATGCGCCGAAAAAAATAAAGTAATATCCATCCAGTACTAATGCAAAGTCAAGTATCATTTTTATGTATGATTCAATAAAATTGTTTCTTAAACTTTTGTATTTTTTACCATGAATAAATAATTAAAATAAATAAATAGCCCTTTTTCTTCAGTTGTTAAAACCTAGCTATACCCATTTATCAAAATATTAACTGGGCCTGATCAATGTCGGTGGTTGAGTTTTCAGCAGAATTAACACTCTAAAGGGACTTAAAATATTCACATCAATCAAAAGTAAAGTTTATTACTGTCAAATATTTCTCCTGTCTTCACTTTATAAGGGAGATAGTCATGTCTGGGATATACGGAAAATAACCTGAATAAATTCAAACTTCACCAAATCAGGTCATATTTCCGAGTGTATTTCGTGGTTGAATTGGATGAAGATACGCGATCGGAGAATTTTACATATCCTCCGTCTTTTCTTTGAAGTGCCAAATAACTCTAATAGTTTACTAAAGTCTTAGCTTCGATTGCCGTCTAACGAAAGGTTATAATTTTAGCTGGCATTCTGGTTGAAGTAATAAATTCGCCTAATGAATATATGTATATTAAAATGTACTAAAAATTAAATGGAATAGTGGATAAGAGCACATTAGAACTCTTAATGATTCATAGCACTCATAAACATTAGTTTATGGTTACTTTCGCTAAGACAATTATACGGATAGTATATTCTATACAATATATCAAGCTTTTGTGTTACATATTTTAAAACATCACTTACTATTGTATTTATAAGTAAATTTGTTTATATATTCTCACTCTTATCTGATTTTCTTACACAAAGCAAAATATGAAAAATAGTTGCAAAGTTTTCAATTTTGAATTTTGATTCTTTTTTAAGGGAAAAAAAGATACTTAAAATCGTAAAATTGACTTCTGTCCTATAAACCTAATATTTTTCTATTTTTGTTTTACTTTTAATGAAATGTAAAGTACGAACCTTGTCCATAGTAATTATTTTTTACGATATAGATAACCAGAAAGAATTTATCTATTAGAATATTTAACGTGTTTGTTACCTGAACGCACTTATTTATTCTCTACACTTGATTAATTAACGCCATTTTTATTGTATTGAAAAGCACGTAGATCAAAAGTAGAAAACCTTAAGAAAATATTATATTGAAACCAGTCGCAATCAGTTGAATTACAATATACACCACATACAACTTTTCTTCTAAAAGAAAACACAAAACTATGTTTACTTGAAGCAAAACCAAAGAAATATAGATGCTTTTCTACCTATACTGATATTTTATGTAGTAGCTAAATAATAATAAGTGGAAAGATACTCATAAGAAAAAAAACACTTCCCAAATTTTTTTATTTTCCTCCTACGTTTGAACAAAATACGTAATCCGAACAAAGTGGAATACGTAACCAAATCAAAAATAGTTTTATTAACAAAAAATTATAAAATCCATAATCTTATTACAAACCTGGCAAGTATGAGTAGAAGTCTACTAGGAGAGTTCCATACACATCTAGATATTTATAAATATTTAAGTGTACATATTATTGAAACTGCTAAAGTACAATTTATCAAACAAAGGGTTATTAGAGATTTACTCAAATTTTATTGGAAAAATACAACTTTGATCCTAATTTGTGAGAAATTCAAGAGAAGATGCACTAGGCAATATATTTATTCAGTAAAAAATAATATTGATATTTTTAAATAGTTTTAAACGATTATTTAAATACTCGACCCTGTGGAATGTTTATGTGTTTAAGTGTGTGCGACATGTTATGTTTGCTCGACTAAGATGGTTGGTCTTACTCGAGCGAGCCTAACATGTTGTACTCATATTACACATATTACATATTACTAATATTTTTCGTTGAGAAAAATTAATATTTTTAAACAAGTTGTACGAGTTACTACTCGTTTACTCCTATGGCATATTTACATGTATAATACTAGTGGTCGCTCAGTGGTCGAAATCCGACCGCCATTCATTAAATTTTTAAGTTTTAATGTTATTGAGTTTTTTTATCATAGAGTCTACCTCTATAATAATTGCATATAATTTTTTTTAAAGTTTTTTCTATTACGTGAGCGGAGAGCATATACAAATACATCATTAGCGTGTGTTGTTTGCCTTAACTTCCCGCAATACCATATGCCACAGATATATATTACACAATGTATAAAATAAAACGTCTTTTTTTTCTCGATACACACTCCACAGACTGAAAAAAGGAACATTTAATATCACTCAGTCCATATGATATTTTAAAATTATTTTGCGACAATCCTTTCTCTGTGCAATTGTTTGACCGCAGACATTGATATTGATAGTATAAACTTAAACAGTGAATCTTTTAATATATTTGTAATATATTATCAAAAATATGCTTTTTGATAATGTATTTGTAACATAATATATACCTTTCTTCACTCATCCTCCATATAAACTTTAACTATGCCAAATCTCATACTCTTTCGTGCGCGCAATATGCTTAAAAAAGGGGTACAAAGGAATATCGACGCATGAGACCACAATTTACACTAGCTGTATAATCTACTTAAAGGAATTACCCTTTATGAGGATTGTATTGAGGATTGAACGCTGCATCAACTAGTTTATAACACATATACACACAAACAATAACATGCAAGTTTCGTGCTTGACATCTGCAGGTGACAGTGTGCTTTCAGCATCTGCACGAATACCGAATCTAGCACAATGTCGTAATCTATCACAATCACGATGTTAAATCCATCTGCTTCATAAACAAATACTATCACAAAACTATGCCGTCGTGCTCAAGGATTGTTCGTTCCATAACAAGTCTCGTCCGTGTTCTGTTAATTATCCTGCTACGAAACTAATCCTGTGCCATCCGAAGCGTACATGTTCGCCGCATTCGCCCATTGTGTGTGCGAAAGCGGGAACATGTTCATTTCGTGTGGCTTTAATATTTCGAGCACCTGGCTTATAATAGAACTAATTTAAGAGATGCCAGTAACCCTCTTGCGTCTTTTGAAATTCCTTTGTGGTAGAATGCCCTTATATGTGTGTTGCTCGGAGTGTACTGAAGGGGTGCAGTTTTTGATAACAAAATAGCTTTAACAGGCTTTATAAAAGAACATTACGGGTAAGTTATTCAGATTTAATGTTGACAAGACACGTAATTAACCACCTGATATACAGTAATGATGATTGTTATACGATAAAGGTTTTGATTCATTATTATTGCTAATAGAGTATTCAAGTTCCTAACAAAAGTAAATAATTAAATAATATTTGCGATAGCAATAAAAATAGCATTTAGTAAATTAAACTAACCATCTGTGTATCGCAATATGGATTTTGTAATGTAGATTAATTGTAGACAATTGCTTCGATGTTGCAGTAACTGCCTGCCTGCTTATCTAAATCAAATTTTATCGTCTTTTCTTTTTTGAAAAACGTTTTCTTATTACGGGTAATTTGAATGAAATTAAACTATGTTTTCCTTCTTTTTGTCATTTCACATAAAACAACTAAATTGTACAGTTACAAATAAATTGTGTAATGATGAATAAACACATTAAGCTCCTTTAAAACAAATTCTTATTACTGTATACACGGTGTATACAAACATACGCATTACGTTAAAAAATATTTGCGTCAGAGCCTAATATTTTGAAATTTTCTTTGGAAATTATTCTTATCGCGTAGTCTTAGTCACGTTGTAACTAGGTGTTTACATAGTTGCGTTGTAACACACGAATACTTATTCATTTTATTGACCCTTTGACATTTTACCGTTGTCTCATTCCAACGCGTGGACAAAAATGAGTTTGTTGAAAACATGAGATTTCCATTGTGTGGAAATGAATACATATCTGATTCAGGCAACGTTTTCTCTATCTTTAATTTATATTTCAAGCACAAAAAGTTCAACTAATAACGAAAAAAATCCACATGTGACGAAACCGTGAATTTAATGACACAAAGCAATTATAGAGCGACTGTCTTGTTTTTGTCAGAATAGTTCTGTATGATCAGTTATCAGAACCACATGAAGAAACCCAATCACATGAAGATCAACTGACACTTCGTTACCTTATATATTGACACACTGACCCCTGTGTGACTAAAAATATTATTAATATTGACTCGGAATATTTTAATAATATTTATTGAAAAACTTATATCGTCTTTTTATTATCTTGAATAAAAATATCGCTTTAGCTATATGTCATAAATGAACAACTTTCGACTAGTGATTTTCAATTTTACGGTTCCGTGTCTCAAAAGGAAAAACGGAAACCTTATAATATCACTCAGGTATCTGTCTGTCTATCTCTTCCAACAATTTTGTTCAGAAACCGCTTTAGGAACATTCTAATTTACCTAAGTAATAAAACATATTAAACCCGTATATATCCCAATACCAAAACTAACATTCAAAAATATTTATATCGATTATGATATTATATTTTTCTTAAATGTAATTTTCTTGACATTTTATTAATTCGAAAAATATAAGTGACGGGGGAAGGGGGTGATGCAGAATATTAGGGTGAAGGGTAAGCCCAACTGTAAAATACCATATCATACAAATTATACGCGAAAGGAGTCGCGGAGCAGTTCCAGTATTTTATAAAGTTTGTATTGATTCTTTATGAACATAAAATTAGACACAATTAAATGAAACTACATGATGTAGTATTATGTCGACTTCCTTTGTAGTTTCATTTAATTGTGAATAATGAATTTCTACAAAATTAAAGCCAAATATATTCAATATTAGAAAATTACACAAAAAATATAGAGGGAAACAAGTTTTCACGGTCAATCATCACCATACATCTATATTTGAGTATAGTTTAATACGGTTTCCGGCAATGTTTCAAGCGGACAAAACTAACTCCCGCATTATATTAAAGCGGATATAACTGTAAACAATTACGGTTACAAACAACTCGTGGGATGATCTCAATGTAAACTGTGAACAATTACGGCTGCAAACAATTCGAAGGATGATTTCGATGCAAATTGTAAACAATTACGGCTACGAACAAATCGGGGAATAATTTCAATGCAAACTGTGGAAAATTACGACTACAAACAACTCGGGGCGATGATGCGATTTTAAAGGTACTGTAACCCCGGGCACCACTTAAAGTTTATTCGCCGGTATAAACAAACTGATTTACGTACAATTGATTGGGTCTGCACAGATGCTACAGAGGCACTTGGCTGCATATTTTTATGTCGCTGATTTTAAACTGAAGAGTACTTTGTTAAACCTTTGAAATGCGTTCGAGTAATTAGAAATATATTTGAATCTAACTTTCAGCCAATGCATTACATGAAATGGTCTCATAGCAGACGTAATAAGTCGAATCGGCAGATGATAGGATAACTAATAAAATTAAAAATATTGTATTCATAACATCATTAAAAATGGATTGATAAGGATTTTAATTTTAAAGAGAAACGGTTTTTATAAATAAATTGACTGAATTAATATAAATATATTATTAATGATGTTTAATTTAGATTTTGTCTGTATAAACTAAATTAAAAACCATCATAACTCAAAAGAAGATGAAGGAAAGAAAAGTTTATGGTAAATTAAAAACCTTTATCCCTTAACAAGAATTCCGTCCTGAATAATTGTGTTCTCTGAGGAATAGTGTTTTTCAACTTTATAGCATTGAATGGCTCTTCCTGGTCAATAGTAGTATTTTTAATGTTACCTCGTATTTAACCTACTGCACCAGATCTGAACATGAACTGATACCATATGAAAAGCCGCCTTACTCGTATGCTACCTCGTAAGATGACATACGAGTAAGGCGTATTTTCATCTGGTATTTCAACTTCAATTTCAAGTGCCGGGGGAAAAAAACTCTTATCGTCATCATCTACATCTAAATCCGAACAGTTTGCATCTATCAGTATATTAAGAATAATATTGGAGTTTAATTGCGTCCCTGCAACACAAGAAAATCATGTTAATACATATAAATACACAATGAAAATAAATAAACAGACGTTCATGAGTTAGTCAAATTGCAACTTAGACTCAACTCACGTACATGCTACCATAATATCACCAAGCGTAAATATAATTTTTTTCAAGCATATTAGTGAAAAATACACTTTTAAAAACACTTTACACTATTCTTGAATTAATTTGATAAAATATAGTTGATATCTTAACAAAAAGGCAAACAATATAAAATAACTTACGGTATCCAGTCACAGGGTGAACGATCACAGCCATTAGAATGGGTGTAGATAGAAAATATTAGGCAACGATAAATAAAAAAAAAATTGTGCGAAGAATATTATTGCCATTAATATCTAAACACATTTCAATAATTATGAGTTTAGATGATAAGTTATGAAGTTCACGATTTTCAAGATGGTGTGTGGTTTTAGAAAACCGTTGTAATTAAGTTAACTTCCCACTGTAACTTTGAGAAGTGAGCAACAAACAATAGAAGGAAGTAATTGTATATGAGTGCTGGGGGTAACTTTGCACTGGATAAACTATTTTCCCGAGCCGAGTGAAACATAGTTACTCTTTATATATATATATATATATATATATATATATATATATATATATATATATATTAGGTGTCCCAAAAAATACCTCGAATAAACGTATACCCTCTACGTTTTTTTCGTTTGGTGCTGAAATGACTCTAAAATAAATTTCACACAGACAGCAACCCGTGCCTACTTGCATCGAAACATGTCAGTACTTGAAACTTAAGCACGCAGTGACTTGCATACTTCAGTGCGTGTTGTTTCTAGTTTTATCATCATTTATCGCATTGTCAGTCGAATTGTGCAGTTCTAAAAAAAGTGAAATTTATTTAATTGGTAACGTAAAACACCAAATAACATCAATAACCTAAACACAAAATCAAAGTTTACTCTAATGAACAAGTTCCTGCAGTATTGTTTTATAATATCCGCGAAGTGAATTTAAATGTAAATGAGAGTGCAAATCTTACCATACGCGAGTGTATAATTTTTTAGGAAAAGGCGCGAATACCTACCAAATCATTGCCAAACTGTGTAAAGAAACTTGTAAATCTATATCAAATTTGGAAAAACTTGCAAAAATGCAAAGAAAACACAAGATGTGTTTAAACGGCGTCGAGAAGAGTTTGTTACCAGTTTGGATAATCTGTTTGATATTGCTCACGCCGATGCGTTGACTATGAAAAAAATAGATAAAGACAAGATTTTCCTGCAGCGTCAAAGAGAGTCTGATCGACCGGGCCATCCGACTGGTGTCGATAAAAAGTTAACGAATAAAGAGGATAGGGCACGCCTTAGAGCAATTTAGGTGGAGAATTGCCGTGCTAAATATTTAGTTGCGTCAACTTTGTCGACAATTAATGAACCATTGAATTTGTCTCCATATTCTAGTGACTGCGAGTATTTTCAAGAAAGTTCCAAAAACCTGCCCAACGAAAACATATAATCTGAAACTTGTAAATCAGTGCAGAAGGATTTCATCACTCCAAAGTTAGTAACAGCACTTGACCGATTCTGTGTTCATTCTGGTAGCTATTATTATATATATTTAAAAAAAACTCCGAGACAACTGGAAAAATGTCGATAGTACTAAAATTGAAAATTATCGAGAGAAAATTTAATGGTGCTTGCTTTCATTTTACTGCTCTGAACTGACCAAAACATCAATGACATTATCAGAGAGGTTAATAGAGCTCTCAGTTATATTTTTATCCGCAGATGAAGAAAACAAGTTTAAAATCCGACTCTAGGTGCCATGCACCAAGCTCGATGGATGGCTAGAGCTATCTATTCCCTAAAGATATTGTTACTTAACATTCAATTTCAAATTACTAGCAAAGACAAGAAAGCTCTGTTGGATGTCTGCCTGTTCATTGCTTCATCCTATGTCGAGTCATGGATTCATTGCATTTTGGCAGTCAGAGCGCCGTACCAAGGTTTATCCTTTTTGAAAACCATGAAAACTTACGAAAAAATGTGGTCGCTATATGATGATGAGGCGAGCCATGAAAGTAAAGTGACAATGACATCAAACTTGTCTAAAGATAGCATCTCGTCTCAAGAAAAACGCTACATACCTTCAAAAGAAGAATTAAGTGGACTGTTATAAGATTTCATATAAGATTTTATATTAGCCTCAAACAAGTCTTGGTTCCCTCGTCTGAAAATTAATGACAGTTTTCTCCAAGAAAGTCTTGCTTCATGGTCTAATAGTTCTTCGTTCCTCTAAGCAAAAATGAATCTTTAAACACTGAAAGCAGTGAATGATACTGCTGAAAGAGCGGCAAAATTGTTGCAAGACTTTGATGGGTTAAACACAGTTGAAGATGAACAAAAGCAATTTTCGTTACGTTGTGTACAAGAACACCGTAAAATTTAACCCGATTGCAGAAAGCAAACTTTGAAAAGCAAGTATATAGAAGATTGTTAATATGTGACAATATAATTTAATACAATTTTTTTATAAAATTCTAAGTTGTCCAATAAATTGAAAAAATTTTTACAGCATTCCACGACTAAAGTGAAATTAGGAAATGTACATGTCTTCTATGTGCTTAAGTATAAAGTATTATGGTAGAATTGCGAATAATAATGTATTGAAATATAAATTGTAGGTAGTAAGAAATAGTTACGGGTAATGTTAAAAATTATAAAAACTCGTAAGTACGAGTAGAAATCGCACAATGAGGTTCCCGTACATACTTGGCCATATATGAATATTTAAGGATATTAAGTATTTCCATCTAACTTTTCACAAATATCAATAAAATTTTTGACCATATTAATATATGTATATTAATTTTTTTACAAGCAGTGAACATGTTGGCTAGTCTATTTGAAATATCTTAAATTTCTCAAAAAATACGAGATGTACAATCTTTGCTATATTATCTTGATAATCTTCTAATAACATTGTGTTTTTCGTAGTTTTGAGTACAATATTTGCGGTTATTGGGTACAGTGCATTGGGGGGCGGAGGAGAGGGGAGTGAGGCGGCTGGATATTTTTGCATACATTAGTAGCGTTTTCAGAAATATCTTAGAATCAATTCTTCAAAAAATAGTTTAGAATTTCCGTATCAAATGATTACTATGTTCTAACATATATTTTTTTCTATTGTAAAAGCAGTCTTGCGCTTTATTTTAATTAACATAAATATAATAATGGTACATTATGATCTTTGTGAGAATATACCAAGTATTCTCACATAGATCATGACCATTTGCAAAGTCTCAATTAAGTTGTTTTTAAATTATTGACTGCACTATTTATATTAGTGAGCTATGGCGTAACGTGTTACCAATTTAATTGATAGTAGCTGTACTGACGCGATTTTGATTCGCATGGAATTCGATATAATAAAAAGGAATTTTTTGTCTTTTTATATTTTTTTTTCTCTCAGACGTGTGTGAGAATAAAGTTTACTAAAAACGCTAATATATGGGTGGCATTGGTAGTACCAATATTGTAATATTCACCAATTTGCTCACAGGTATAAATTGTTATACCCTATCAAATTTTATCAAAATCCATATAGTACATTTCGGGTGCTTAAAGAAAAAATTAACACACAGAGAACAGATAGACACATATTCTAAAAACGGATAGTCTACCTTCTAATACCATTCTTTACGCTGAATCAATCACCAATTTTAAAATATTTTCCGCGCACAGAATTCACTCTCTTACAATTTTATTATATGTAAGCATTTGAGTTTTTCACATAATTTGCGTAAGGATTTTTTTTACTGAAATAAACGCCTATTCACCTTAGTACATAAATCAGGCAATTTAGTATGTTTTTTACCTAGTTAATTGTTAATATATAAACTCGACACGATAACTTAATGACAATAGTTTTAAATATTTTGTTCAATAATCTACGTCTAAAAATTACATACCGAAGCCTTAACTAATAACTTCGTGCTTGCCACGTGGCCTCATTTTGTGTGACAGATAAGTGCCCGTTGCATCCCGATTTGAAAGCTAAGTAAGCACTAGACGATACTTTACCTACGTTCTACTATCATCGACTCTTTTGCTCCGTTTGATCAAAAGAGTCGATGATAGCAGAAATGATATTTTGTCTTTATATGGAGCGTGATACTGATTAGTTCTTATCTGTGTTTACTTAGCTGGCATCGAATAATTTCAATGTATGTATTAAGGTGGAATTCATTACACATTTGATCTTGTGCAGAAAGTAATTGTATGTAAATTTATGGGCGGTGTTCTACGTAATATTGCGGAAGCATGTAATTTTGCAGACATTGATTCAATAATTTTTTATCTGTTTATAAGTGAATAATGATGCGCTTATATTGACATATAAGTTTTAAAGAAAAATATCTATTAGAAAACAAATGTTGAGTAGTGTGGATTAAATTCTTGTTTTATAGTTTTACAATATATACTATATGTACCGATTTAGGGTATGGAAAGTAGCTTTTAAAAATATATGTAACATTCAGAAAAATCATCGATACCTTGGAGTATCGATAAGTTTCTCCCATTTTTTTGAACGAATAATGCTTTTTTCAATACTACTCGTAGTACTATACAAGGTTTATATATTTTTTTCCAGATTACTGTGTTTTTTTTGTCTTTATGTAATCAGAAATATAACTAAAATATTTTAGATAGCTCCAAATTTATTTCAATATCTTGATCTAATGTTGATCTACTTCATGGCTAATAATATTTAATATTCTGAATGAGTTACTTATTTATCCACCCTTCTGGTTTCTTATGTAAGATGAATACTATGAATTCATTCAAACGTGTAAATAAATATGTATATTCACTTACCAATTGATTAGTTTGTGAGATTTTTTTCCGTAAATTTATATAGCTAATTGAATTATGATGACGTCAAATTCAATAAAATAACTATAGTTTTTTTCAAAGCTACCACAAGCAATATATACGCGGGGTATCATTTGATGTTTGAAAGCTAACAAATGCATTCCTTTGTTTTTGTTTCTCAATTACACTGTATCGTATATATTAGTTTTATATTTGCCGTATGGCCTTAATTTACGGATAACGAACACGGATAACGATTTATTGGATCAATCTGTAAAGCTAAGTGATGTTCAATAATGTAATTTTGGTTATCGCCACCAGAATACTCATACTTTTCAAACATATTCGAATCAGATCCATTCTCAAAATACTTAGATATTCTTTATATTCGTAAAGTTTTACTGCGGTTAATATATAAAAATTCCTGCGACACCGTTAAGGTTTTAAAATGCGAATAAAAACAATGATATGATAATGATTTCTTCTAGGTTAAAGTTATCATGCATTCTAGATCAATTTGTGCACCCATATTATTGTATTGGAAGGTGCTATCGAATAAAGAAATTTTCATCATATTGTTAAAAATCGACATGAGCATGTGAAAGGTTAAGAGCCTTTTTCCCATTTAGGAGAAGTTAAAGTAGATGTCCGAAGCAAACTAATTAGATTTTAAATGTTCGTAACAAAATTGTTTTTCTTGTATAATTACGTAATTATTTTCGAACTAACAAATTTTCGTTTTTTATTTATATATTTATTATCAGTCGAATAGCGTCAAATATTCGATATTAGTCGTTTAGAATTATATCAAATATTTGACCCCAAAAATTGAAATCTAAAATATATGTATCAGAAACTGAGGCTAACTTATGCAAAATAATATCGAGCTATTTTAAATATTCTAAGTAGCAAAAGTTAATACGCCCTCTACACTGCTCACGAAATTACTTCGACGAAGTGCTCCTCGAAGTTAATCGTAGTCCGAAGTACGTGACTCCACACTCTTGCAACCTCGCGAGGAGTTCAGTAGCCATAAGTCACCCGCGCACACCCACGTGTAAACAGTACGACATCTATCTGCAAACTGAAGTACGCTGAGTAATGTAGTGAGACGCTTCATGTAACTTCGCGAAGTCCTTTGTCTTGGATGCAAAAAACCTATAGCGATCGGAAGTCGCCAGAGGCGAGACGAGCTAGCTCAAAGCGAATCGAAGTACCTCTCCTAACTGCGATCAATTTCACGAGTAGTGTAGTGCAAATTTAATAATAAATATATGTGTTGTCTATTAAGCTTATTTATCCATTAATTGTATGTATGCTCATGACTATAACAGAACGAAGGGCTAAACATTAAGAAATTATGTAGGTTATTTTACAAACATTCTATCTTTTCCTTATTTCAAGTTTTCGTATCTCAAAAGAAAAAAAACGAAACCGTTATAAAATCACTCACGTATCTATCCATTCGTCTGTCCGTATAATTTTAAACGACTTCGAAAAAGGAGGTGGTTTCCAATCCGAGGCGTATGTATTTTTTATGTATATACAGCCGTAACTCGGAGACGCGTTGATCAATTTTCCTTATTATTTATTTTGTTTAAAAGGAAATTGTTTTCAGACAGGTCTCAAGAAAATGTGATCAAGACTTGATAATAAAGGACCTGATAATAAACTTCGAAGATAACCTAAATAACTCCTCTGTGGATAAGATTGCAGGTTTTCTTCGAGAAAATTGATACCAAGTTTGAATTTATTTTGACTTATTTTTATAATTACTTTAGTCCAAGACGGTGGTAAGGATTTGGCGGTGGGGTTAAAAGAGATGCAGAACTCCTAAAGCAATAAATAGATTTATCGAATTTTTGCTAATACTGTTTGTCCTGACGATTTCATTGATCATGCACGGTGACAAGGATTTGATGATGGAGCTGAAAGATGATGACAGGGACTTCTTAATGGCGAGGAGTAGATTCGTCATGTTTGAGCTTATTTGGCTATTATTGACGATTCTTTTTAACGTAAGTTTTGACCAGTTCCTCTTCTTTTTTTGACCAGTTCACCATTTTTTTTAACATAGTCGACAGTCGTGACAGTAAAATTAAAAAATTATTATAATTTTTTTTATTAGAACTATTTTTCCCAAATCGTTAAATATAACGTCATTTTAACGGTTAAGAAAAAAATTATGTATGCGTTTGTATGTAAAGTGAAATGTGGTGAAAATAATTTTAATATAATATAATTTTACATTGACTTGGTTTTTTAGATAAATCACTTGACAAGTATGGTGAAATAATAAATTTTCCTATAATGTTAATTGTATAATTTTTGAGAGCCATTTTTACCAAAACTAAATGGTACATAATTTTTAAATCTGAAGTAAATTTGATGTACATAGTTTGAATAATATATCAAAAATTTAGCGAATTTCGTCGACAGCGCGCTTTAAACGACAACTAAACTAAATGCCGCAAATGCTTGTTTTTGAACGAGATATTATTAAATTCTTCATAAGTTTTGTGTTATAGTGAGTTTTGTGTTATAGTGTGTTATAGTGACACTGAAAACGGAAAAATAAAACGTTTTAACGAAAAATTTAACCGTCTTCAAATAATGAGTATAAAGGAAACACGCGGAAGAATATAAAATAGTAAGAATACTAGTTTTAATCAGAACTTTTGCGGTAAAATATATTTTTTGAATATTGATAAATACTGCTACTATAAAGATTTTCAAATAATGAAAATAGGAATATTCAGTTGGAACTTTTGTGATAAAATATCGTTTCCGAACTTGAATAAATTTGTTTCTGAACTTGAGAAATTTTTGTTTGAACATTTTTATTATACGAAAATAATACGAAAATCATTTTTGAAATTGGATTTATTCGTCCAGAGCTTAGCGTTAAGAAACAAATAAACTACAAACTCTTGGAAGATATAAATTTTGCACAAATTAACATTTTTCTAGGAGAAACGAAATAAATACGATCACGGCATTTTTTAACGCTCGGTGTTCGAGCATGAAAATGTCGAAATTCTATTTTTTCTTTAATATTGTCCCTCCAAATACAGAAGAAACCGGTTTTCTTTATATTCCATTAACAAAGCACGAGTCATCTTTGAGGATTTGTTTTTTTTGCGAATCTCCTGAAAGTTATCTCCGAAAACAATGTCAAAAATATTTTATTATTTCATGAAATAACTATCATCTATAGTTATTTCATATATAGCGTAAATCAATTCTTAGTCGATTAAAAAAGGTGCTAATTATCTGAATTTAAAAAATATATAAAATATGGTATCAATAGGACTAACCACAAGACAAAGAATGAAATAAAAAAAAACAACTAATTTTGTAAACGCCTGACGAGATAAGATAAAAGTAATCAGAAAAGGAAAACTACAATCGCAACTAATTCAGTTACGTGTTCACTCAATTTCACGCAATTTCCATCCACCCTCACATTTTATTAAACATTCAGGAGATGTAATCTGAGCAGGTCAGGACATATCATATTTCACGCGGCCCAGCGGATGCAACGAAGCGAACTCCCGCAACGCCAACGCGGGGGCGTAAATCTGACAAACAACATTACTATAATGAATTAAACGACTCATGGAAAAGAAATCTTGGACACTTTCACATTTTTCTTAAAATTGTTAACATTTCCCACTTGAAATAAAAATAAACACTGGGAGCAATTTTTTCTAAATTGTAATCGAAATAAACATTCTCATACAGGCAATGTTACAAACGTACAATAAACACATCCTTGCCACGTGACTTAGATAGGGGGTGAGTCATTATGGTTTAAACTGATATAAATATAGAAAATTTTGTACTGTGACCTATACAAATAGAAATATAGAAATATAGAACTATATATTGGAATAGAGTTGCAAAAATATAGAAAAGTATGTACTGTGACTTTAACGAGCAAATCTAATGGACATCGTTTTCCATACCATCGTGGATTATGAAACTTATTTCCACCTAAAAGAAGACCGGCAAATTCCACATAGTGTTCACAGGGCTATAGGAAAAAAATGAAATTTTAGATAAAAAAAATTAAAACAAGTAATATTCTTAAAAGTTGTATTAAAATTGTCGATCCGACAATGAAGAAGCTTGTACTTTTTATGGAAATTCAGGTTATTTTTCCCAATACCCATAGTTAATAAATCCGATGAAATTTTTTAAACCAATCCGATGAAACGAAATGCAGATTGTATTTTATTATATCCTCTATATCTATATATATATATATATATATATATATATATATATATATATATATGTATATATATATATATATATATATATATCTATATGTAGCATACTAATTCACCAAAAATATGAAGATAACGTACTAATTCACTAAACATATAAAGGTAAGTTCTATTGATAACATATTTTTATAACCTTTTTACATTCAGATAATCTAAAAAATATAAACATGCCTACTAATAAAATATAAATATAACATATTAATTCACGAAAAATATAAATATAGCATACTCATTCACGAAAATTTAAAAATAAAAAGATTTATAAAGTTAGCATACTAATTCACGAAACTCGCAGGCCCAACAGTATTGTCGAAAAATGTCACTTAAATCCGTAAAAGGAAAAAGGCAATAATTTTGACAAAAAACGTATGACAATATCTGTTAACAGTTTAGTTGCTCTTCATTCAGGCAATAAATATACGTTTAAAAAAACAGTCGATATTAATTATTTCTTATAATCGTTTATAAGAAGGTATTATGCATTTCTTTATATTTTTATTGTTATTTATATTTCTAATTAATAATCCTTGATGTATTAAAAATACTTGGATTGTGATTTCAAATTGTATTTTATTTTTGACCTTTCTTAATTTTGAATCACTAAATTGTTTGGTTTTTTAATGTTCTAAAAAATATCACCATTTTAATTTTTTTTTTATTTTTGTAAATGCACATCCGTTTTAGAAGATTGCTTTGAGTGCTTTTGTATTATTATTTTATTCATTTAGACAATATATCCCCAATAAACCAAACCCTTATGGTATAAAGATTCAAGCTCTCTGTGATGCTAAAATATTTTATACATTCAACATGGAGATTTATGCCGGTAAACAAACAAATGAAGGTCCATACAATGTAGATAATTCCGGCCTAGGTGTTGTTCAAAGATTATGCGAGCCAATATATAATACTGATCGTAACGTGACGACCGATAATTGGTACACCAGTATACCCTTATCTGAAGCATTGCTCCAGAAAGGTCTTACAACGATTGGAACAGTCAGGAACAACAAAAAGGAAATCCCTTCGGAATTCAATATTTTACGTGGCCGAAGTGTCAAGTCTAATATGTTTGGCTTTGCCAGCAATATGGTTTTGGTTTCACATGTTCCTAAGACTGGCAAGAATATCATGCTGATTAGTACTACGCACAACGATGCTAAAGTTGATACAGAAACTCAAAAACCTGAAATAATTTTGAATTATAATGACACCAAGTGTGGAGTTGACGTAGTAGACCGTTTATGTGAAAATTACAATTGTGCCAGAGCAACAAGAAGATGGCCTGTGGTTGTAATTTATACCATGCTCAATGTCAGCACAATTAACAGTTAGGTGATACATACAGGTAATAATCAAAACTCAAAACTGCAACGCCGTCATTTTATTGAGAATTTAGCCATGAAACTTATTGAACCTTATCTGAAAGAAAGACGTAGACAATTGAACTTACCAAGGCTGATGATAGAAAGGTTTTCAGAGATTTTGAAGATTGATGATGAACCTAGTCCTGATGGCCCTTTACATAAAGGTCGATGCCGAGTGTGAGTGGCGGAAAAACAGAAAAACTAAAGAGAAATATTTGTGCCTTGAACATGTAACACCATGTTGTAGAAGCGGTTTGGCCTCTCAAGAAGAGTGATTTTTGAGGAGGTTTTTATTTATTTTCTTGTTAGAAGGAATATTATTTTGTTTATTTTCTAAGAATTTGTAATATCCTAAGACTGACAAAGGCTGATTTTAGTCGATAAAGTTAAACATTGTTACTAATTTCAAATTTTTATGAACATATGGGTCAAACGTAGTATTTTTTGGTGTCGTAAATACAATCGTTTAATAAGTAATAAACAAGCTGTGATTGACTGAATTTTTGTATTTTATTGTTAAAAATAAGTTTATAAATAAACTTAAACTGACTAAAAGTAGGATAACTAGTTAATGGTTGGCCAAATCTTAGGTTGGAAACCCTGGTCTATGAGATCGACGTCACCAATGTTGTAAGTGAAATTGACGTCACCAATGGCGGGTTAAATATTTCTCGGGACCCAAAAAAATTGTAGTACAAACTTTGCACCCATAAAAATTTCTATACCAATAACTTTTAGTGTTAACAACTAAGATGTATCTGGATAAATATGCTTTATCAATACAACAAGTTACAAGTGTCTATGGCAAACCCTTTCAGAGAAAAATTACTGTGACAGGCGGGCAGTTGAACATCATAACAGTGATATTATAAGTGTTTAGTTTTCTGTTTTGAGGTGCAGAACTATAAAAAAAAATGTTCGAGTAGATTACCCATTACGACTGTTACGTGGACACTAAAGAACATATAAAATTTTATTGGAAGTATTTTGATTAAAGTTATATAAATACGAATCGAAGTGTATGTTTCAAAGGTCTAAGAAAAACATTACGTAAATTTCTCTACGTAATGTTTTTCTTAGATCTGAATATTATTTTCCAATAAATTTCTATAAAATATTATTTTCCAATAAATTTCTAGCATTAACATATTTTTTTATAATTTTAACACCAAGTTTCGTAAATAGACGGAACGTGTTTTGTAAACATTTTAATAAATATCTTTGGAATTATGAAACACACAATTCTAAAAAAAATGTTGTGTAATACTGATAACTCGTCATTTGTATCTCACAAGACATTTCAATTTATGATTTATAATACAAAAATTTAGGCGACACTGAAATTTTAACCCTCTTCCTTCAAGTCGCCATTCGAGTGTATACATTATTAATTTACAGTGGTACAATAATGCAACAATATTTTATGTTATTTTACAATTTTTTGTCTAATATTAAATAAAAATTAATGTAAAAATAACGATCGCTTGTTATCTGCTGAAAAAAAATTCTTACTGAAATAATCGCGAACAATAATATATATTCTTGAAAAATATTTTCGTAGAGTTTTATAGGTAAATTACTATCCATTTATTGTCACTTTGTCGATCGATCTATTTGTTAAAGCAGAAACTTCTAAATCACAACCTGGACGTATAAGGATGCTATTTTTGAGGATCACGTAAAGCGACGTTTGTAATTAATTTCTATTTCTAAGTTTTAATATAACAATACCAAGAATTATAATAAAATAATCGATAGATCTTGCACGCTTTTTATCTACCATATTGGTAACAAATGATTGGGTGAATCCGGTTAATGAGAATTTTAATGATCATAAAATATAAAAATCAAAATTGCCCAAAAAGAACAAGGTTATTTCTCAAATTAACGTCGTCGTAAAATTAAAAATATATTTTTAATGGTTTCTTAAGATATATTGCTGTAGTCAATTGTTTCTTAAAAATAAATTAATAAAATTTAATTAATATTTTATTATTAACAACTATCTGAATATTTATCTTTTATTTTTCAATTCTTCAAAAAAAAATTCAATATGAAAATGTAAAGTAATTTACATGTTTCACATCTACCAGGCGTCCCCTAAAGGCTTGTAATTTCTTTTAATTTTTGTAATAAGAAATGTATTTTTTTAAAACTAACAAAATTTTAGGGCCACCCCACTAAAATTGAAAAAGTCACTTTTAAAAATAATTTTTGAATATAATTTTTGTAAAAATATTGGTAATGTTATTAAATTGAGCATATCTCAATAAAACACATCATTACAAAAATAAAAAAATAACTTATTTTTCATTTGCAATAGTAACTATCCAATTTTTTGTATATTCTTTTGCTATGTGCAAAAATGTGTCGCCATTTCTAAATAAAGTTTACCATGCTATATGATGCATTGTACTTGGATCAAGGGATAATATCAAAACTTTTATTTTTTCCACCTTTTTTAAACTGTTATATTTAAAAATTTATAAATTATTTCACTTATTTTATGGCATTATTTTTCTTTATCCCTAATTGCATAAAACTTTCAGAACTCTTTAGAATGTAATTCTAATACTTTTTAGCGTTGTATTTGGTTACAGTGGCGTGTTTCCTTTATTATTTTCAATTACCGTATTTTGCGAACGGTACTGAGATGACCAACTAAAAACTTAATGATAAAATATTTTTTTTATTGGAATATTTAAATATTGCCCTTACTTTTATACAGTAATAACGAAAATTGCATTTTATAGTTTTTGTTTACAAGCCTTTTTTGAAACAGAGAAATCTTCTTGTACATTTTTTTTATTATTTTTTACAATACGTAATTACGTAAATTTTGTTAAAATACTTCCGCAATTTTATAACTACACATTTTCCGCAATTTTATAACTAAGCTTCCCTCGGTTTTGTGGTCGTATTTCTGGAACAATATATATTTCTACGTGCTCTGAACACTCTAATTGTACGAGCTTTATACAAATGTCGCAAGAACTTTCCTGATGTTAAACTTTATTATAGTAAAATCAAAATTACTGTACCAACTAGCATTTCATGATTTTTTTGAAGTCACCATCGATCATTGATTTTAATTGAAGTTTTAAAATATTTTTTTGTAAAATGGGATAGGCTAATTTACGTCATTTTAATTTATTCACACATTCCCAAATTGTCTTCAATCAATATATTTTTTATATTATTACATTATCCAATAAGATATAATTTACACTAAATTCTTCTAAAGTCCTTAGAAATAAAGAGCGTTAAAAATTAACATTACGCTAATTCTCAATTACACTTGTATATCTGATGTAATCTAACATATAGAATATATCGTTGCTTTCAGGGTTTAATCCTACAAAAGGAGAAAACAAAAAGTTTAATGGTACAAAACCGTTCCATTTTTTTTATTTTAATGAAAGTTCTTATCACATGATACTAAATCAGATGGAAATGACTAGTATGTCACTTTCATCACAATCTTTTCAGAATATTATATATATATATATATATATATATATATATATATATATATATATATATATATTTATATATATATATATATATATATATATATTATATATATATATATATATATATATATATATATATATATAAAACATATAACTTAATATATTCTTCTTATTTTTAAACATTGAATTTGCGTTGTCAAGGTACGATATTTTTAATTGAATTCTCCCTAAATAGGTAATTAAAAATTACTCGAAACCGACTAAATATACACACGTGAATACAATACCAACAAAATATTTTACACGAAACTAATACCACTAGTAAATAAATATTTGAACGCAACCGTATTACTTCAAAAATGGCCGCAGTCAGTTTACTTCAAAAATATAATTATAAATGCTCTCAAAATACAATTAAATTTTCAGTGAATCTGTAACGCATAATAAACGTAGCAATGAATTAACGCTAACTGTAAACATGGAGACTAACTAATAAAATATTCCAGGCCTATACAAGACACAAATTACTTCATCAAGCGAAGCAATATAATCGACGACAGTAGAATATAGGTAAAGTATTACTTTCAGCGAAAAGTAACGTGTAGTGAACACCTAAGTCCACTCGCCAGTAATAACCGTCACGGCCGAAATGTACGCCGCAAACAGCGCTTATCGGCCAGTATCACAAACCACTTCCTCCTGGCGATGAGGGCTTGTATCCCCACTTAGCTTTCGAACGGAGACGCGACGGAAGTTAAACCGTGTCACAAATTAAAGCCATGCGGAAACAGGAAACTGCGATATAAGACTGCGTGAATACTGGGTAGCAATGTGGAAAGATATATCATAACTTTGTATAATATAAGTGCTATGTGTTAAGGCGGAAAATTCCCGCAGTGTTCAATCGTATAGTTGTACATAACTATTATATTGCTTGCAGCAGCTTTAAATTTACTAAAATTAAATTTTTGATGCTTGAGGAATAAAAAGTTATTAAATTTCAGTTCAACGTAACAGAAATGTTTCCCATTAGTGAAGTTAATTAAATAAGATTTAGTTTGTTTTTATAGAACAAAATATAATGATTGTTAGTACCAAATTCTTAACAATAATGTGAAGTAGTGAATTACAGGTGGTAATAAAACGTTAGTAAAATGAAAGGTGCAAAATTACTTAAGTTATAATTACTTCCATCGCCAAAACTCGAAACTGGCGCGCTTTTCGATTATAAAATACATACTCATTGCGTGTGCAATAATCACAGGCAATATTAAAAATCATAACACTTATATATATATATATATATATATATATATATATATATATATATATATATATATATATATATATATATATATATAATCATAACATTTATGATATTTTCCTTTGAAATATGGCAAAACGTTGTTTTTAGAAATTTCATTTTTCAGAAATTAATAAATAAAATATGGAAGATCTTGAGGACAATATTGTAAATCTAAGAGAAAAGGTAAAAGACATTAATCCGCAAAACAGAAATTTATTTTGAGTTTATTTGAAAGCAACAAATTATCTTAGTACTTGGATTCAAAGCCAAAATAAAATTAAACAATTGAAAGCAAAATGTTTCAAGAATTCCTAGAAAAAATTATTTCTTTTCAGTAATTTAGTAGTTGTGAGGTCAGATAATTTTTTTCACTTATTAAATATACTTTTAATTCACAATCTTTTATTTGTAAACTATCAAATGTCGATGTTTACATATTTAAAGCCTATTTTTTTTATTTTACAAGCACAAGTTCCTATTTAAGCTCTTATTGAATATATCAAAAAAAATCTCACATGTGTTTTTTTCTACAAGCGGAAAACGAAACAAACGCCATTTTAATTTCCCGGCCAAAACATTTGTACGAATGTTTTAGTTCTACACTTTGTAACAAATGACGTCGTAATGATGATTTAATTCCAAGTTTCATGTTCTTCACTTAAAGTTTTGATGCTTATTCATAGTAGTTTTACTATTTCAAACAAACATATCATGACCTAAATTAACATACCAGTATAAACGTATCTAAGAATGTGAAGTAGTTTCTGAGGTATAGTATTAATATTTTAAAATGTTATTTAATTTCTTACTTAATTACGTAGTAGTTTACAAAAAAGTGTTGCAATAGCATCAAATTATAACGGGGCCTTAATCGAAAACGCATGCAGGTCGCGGGTTAAAGGTAGTTATATATTGAATATATTTGGGTTTAATTTTGTAGAAATTCATTATTCACAATTAAATGAAACTACGTGATGCAGTATTATTTCTGCTTTCTTTAAATTCTTTACCACGACCTAGGTTTCGTTGTATTACAACATCTTCAGGTGAGCTATTAGCAAAGATTAACTCTAAGAAACTTCCAACAGCATTTATATATTATACAAAAAAATAGCGAAAGCCGGGTTTGTTCGGGTTTTCTCACTACTTACGTTAGTGAGTTTGTTGGAGGGGAGCGGTGTAGTTTTTATTATATTTTCGAAAGTTATACAAGATGCAAGTAATTTGAGGATAAAAAATTAAAATGATGTTATTCAATTTGAAGTGTACTACAGTATTAATGTTGTCTAACTATATTATGTCTAGAAGATATAAAGTATAGGTGATGAAATTGTATTTAGTTGTTCATTTAAAATATTAACGTTGGTGACTCTCTTAAGTCTGCATTTCCGGGATATTGAGTTTATTGCCTTTTGTATTTATTTGTAATATATAGGGAACATTAACGATATGAGGGTGATGGTTATTTTCAATGAGGTGTTTTGCAAAGTGAGATGTGTCTGGTTTGTTATTTCGCCAGCGGGCGATGTGTTCTTTGAATCTGGTATTAAAATATCTTCCTGTTTGACTTATGTACATGCTATTACAGTCGTTACATTTAATTTTATAGATACCACTTTTTTACATTTATCTATTGATTCTTTATTATTAATAAGGGTTTTACCTTATTACTTCGCTAGAAGTTGAGAAGTTTAATTTTTTTATGAAAAGCCTACCAAAGTTAATTTTTCCATAATTTTGAATTCATTTTACATCTAATTAAACTTTATTAACAACGGATTCATTGTTTCAGTTTAACCACAAGGTGCCAGTGATTATATTCTAATATAAAAGCTTCGAACGTTACAAAATTACATAGGTTATATTGGAAGAATTACTTTTGCTCCATATATATATATTTGTGTCTTATTGTTTCAGCGAGCAATGTTAAAAATATTTCGAATTTCTCTCGACATTTGATACTTTAATATAATTTACTGGGATCATGAGTAAACAAAATGGTTACTTTTATTGCAGCTGTGATTCAGTTGACGCAGCACTGAAGGAATAATTTACTGGGATCATGAATAAACAAAATGGTACAAGTAATCTCTAAGGCCACGGTGATGATTTTATATTTTTTTTTCTACCAATTCATGGTTGTCTGGAAAAAATCAGCTGAATCGTATGCTATGTGTAAAGTATAAATTAAATTTTAAAAAAATATAACATATAAATTAAATCCAAAAAAATATATAAATTAAATCTAAAAACTTCACTCTTGTAATAATATGGACGATATCATGCACCTGGAAATTTAATTTCATTCAGAATTGATTAGCATTTGACTTTACAATGTACTTACAGAAGTATCACCTAAAACACTGTACATTACTTGTGATGTAAGATAAGACAATATTTGCAAATAAAATAGGTCGTTTTGTGTGACAAGCGCTGTTATTTTACATGTCGACCCTGAAAAATACAAACATAAATGATAAACCTGGGACTATTAAATATAAGGATTTAGTAATTCTTCGGAAAGAGCATGTTATTTTTCCAAAAACTAAATAGGAACTGTGCATGAAGTCATCAAAGTTCAAATGAGTTTATGTTATATCGTGGTCTGCTAATATAAATTTTTGAATAAAAACTGCCATATGGTGAACGTTTTTTCAGCGAATATTAAGTACAATACTTTTGAAATCTGAATGAAAGTTTGCAATATTTTTTTTATTTAATTTAAAGTGACCAAAAACTAAGTTCCTTTCTAATACTTTAATTTTCTTTTAAACTTTAGTGGTTTTTTTACTGCCATATTATATATTCATCAATTCGATGATTGGCATTAGTACTCTAGATATGATATTATAGAAGTGTTTATTACATTGCGATATTAGGCAGCACATATCGGCTGTCACGTTGACATTTTTCCACTGTGACTTAATTGCCATGAAATTAATTTATATAAAAAAATATAACTCAAAAAATTTAAATTATAAATAATCAAAAACGATTACATAAAAAAGTTAAAAATTTGAAATTTAAAATGAATCGACTATGATTTCTTTATAGTAAAAGCACGTTTCCAATCGATTTTTATGCTAAATTTAATAGTGAGCGACGCCTAAAACATTCTATTTCAGATTTTCTTCAAATACATCTAAAAAATTAAGATGAATGAAATTCAAAACAAAGCCTGATTGATACTAAAAAATAGGAAAATTTAAATGAAAATTCAGTAAATTGCCTGAAACCAATATTTTCGAGATTTTATTCAAAGCTGAAATAATATTTCTGGTACAATTGCAATAATTCTTTAAAATTCCTACCTTATACTATAATTCCCACCATTATTGGGAGTCGGCACGAAATTGTAGATTATACGAATTAGTGATTCAAATTGACACAAACTTCAAAAGTGTATTATCCGATAATATACCGAGATATGTGCCAAAGAAAATTGTACAAATTGTTCTTCTCAACATTTTAAGGGCGGAAAAAACTTATGAGAAATTGCACAAATAACATCAATGATACAAAAATATGTTTCGTTCTACTGTTGCAAGAAATTATTTCCACTTTAAAGGGAATCTGTAAATTAATCAAATATAAAAACAACTTCTTACACAAATTGCTTCCAGCTGGAAAAAATTATTGCTTTGTGAGACTTATTTCTTTGCAAATATATAGTGGTCTAAGATTCTATAAGACATCGATGAAAACCATTTTACAACTTATTTCTTATTTAATTATAATATCGGAAACAATTAAAAAGATTGGATGTAAAAACAAATTTTTAAGTAATTTGGCAGACATAGATTCAATATATAATATAAATGTAACATCAATTTTTTCCCATTCAATCTCCTTTTCCTGCATTATGCAAAATGTGTTTTTTCCAGTCTTATCAAAAACTAAGATAAGAAACCGATAAAAACCATTTTTCCACCCTGTGTCTTATTTGATTATAATATCGAAAACAATTTTTCTGCCATAGATTCAATGCATAACTTAAATGTAATGTCAATTTTTTCTCATAAAAACTCATTTTCCCGCATTATGTAGAATGTACTATTTCCGGTCTTGTTATCTGAGTAAAGAATATACGAAACGAATTTCCAAACAAATGCAATTATACAAATCCGGATAAAAACAAAGAAATATATTAAATCAGTAAGGCAGATATTGAGCCACTAAGAAGCAAGATAAATCTGTTTATCTCACCAACTCGGATTTCGACTTGTAGGATAAAGGAAAGGAAACTAATACCGAACGAAATCAATTTACAAGTTTTTTTTTTGCTTAATCATGAGAAAACGTTTGACGGCTTTCCTTGCTGTTTTTTCCAGCGTCTCACTTTAGTGTGATTGTTTATTAGGTGATTGTTTTTAACAAACACTTAGATTGTTTCTAAAGCAGTTAATGTATGAACAGTTGAAGCACGATGTATAATTTATTATTTAACATAAATTTTATTTCCCATTGCATTCGGAAAAAGAAAGGAAAATATTATCCCTATTATGTTCTAGATTAAACACGAAACTGATATCCGAAATTTCAATTATCTCACGATCGATTCTTGTTTGGTTGCGTTTAACTAATACTATTCCCGCCATTTCCACTCGGGTTGTCTCGAGCCCTCCCGGGGCTCGTAACGTCCCACCTCATACAAAAATGGGACCTTCGAAGGTTCCATAATAGTGTCCCGTATCTACAACCACAGCGCTTCCATTAATACTGTCAGGATTTTAATGTTTATCTCCAGTCTTTGATAATTTTATGTGTCCAATTTCTCTTCATCTAAATCATAGTTGATACTATTAGCCAACCAGTACCAAGATATCAGATGAACTGGTTGCAGCTACCACTGATTAAAAACTCACTGCGGAACAGATGACAAACAAGTGGCATAAATGCGAAATGTTATCGTTTTATACAGAAAAAAAAGAAAAATCACGTTTTATTATTGTTGTTTAATCAAAATTACAATAGTAATTTGTTTATATCACGTAAGATAAGCGAAACTAAATTATTGCTGGTTGCAAATGTTTTGACTCATTTTATTCACCGCGAATTCCAGAAATATGGACAGATATTATCCCGGCGAGAAACATAAAATATAGCTAAAAATACCAAACGTCTCAGGATATACGTGTCGTCAGGCAACTCCATTATCAAAACAATTTATGAATAATAAAGAGCGACAAGCTACATCAATAGTAGTAGCTGATGAGTTTAACAGTCCATGTATGTATCTACATTCGATCATAGCTATGTTCGATCGTAGCCCAAAAACTGCTGAACCGAATTTAACAAATTAGGTGTCAATCGGTTTAGATTTAATATGAGTATCATAGTTTTTTAGAAGCAATAGAATATTTTGTCGGAATTGCATTCAAAAAGAGGATTTAAAAGAAACGTATCATATTAAAAAGGTCTTCAAAAATAATTATGAGGTTTCTTCAACCATTTTTTCATAAAGCTAAAAGTTGTGACAAATGTGCACTCGATACCGAATTTTATGTTTAAAAATGAGCTACCAAAAAGAGTAAAATGAAAACAAAGTCTTAAAATACTCATAACCCGACTTAGTCGAAAAAATCTAAAAAGTAGAAAAACAAGTTGAGATGGCAATATTTTTTCCAATAGAACATGTGTCAAAACTCGAAGCCGCCTATGGCTTCACAATTTAGTGACGATTATTTTTGAGTGAAATTATGACTACCTAACTTGTTTTTCTACTTTTTATTTTTTTGCAACGTAGTCGGGTTTTAGTGTTTCATAGGTTTGTTTTTAGTTCCATTCATATTTGATAAGACAACGTTTTAAAATAAATGCTTTACACACATTATTAGGTTCTTCCAAAAAAACATTTTTAATTATTTCTTGTACTTAGAGTTTGAATTTACAGTATGATGCGCATATACATTATGGTAGCAACCAGGCTCTAATGTGAGTAATATGTAGATATTGATTATTCTGTAAATATGTTCATATAAATATATATTATAAATACTGCAAGTGATTTACAAAAATAACATTTAATTGTTTGACTAGCAATATTAAACCAAATCGAATATCAAAACATTAACATCTAATTCACATTTACTTAAATACCGACTTTTTTAAAATAAATATAAAAAACGTCAGTCTGCATCAGAGCGCTGAAATGAAGAAAGTAGTGAGTGATAGTCAACCGACGCTATTCAGACTGCTGTACACCCGAAGGCGCGGCGCCCATCGCCATGGAGATTTAGCGGCCTCGCGACACCGCTCATTGCTTTGCAAAAACAACATTTATTTCCAATTACTTTAAACTCACCCTTACATTCTACTACTGTGACAAGCTACCTGCGCTTGTTATTGGTAGGAATTTAGAGTAGTGTATTTATAACACTGCTGTAATATCTAGACTGACGAAAACAATTTGCATATTAACTCTGTGATATTTTTTCATATGCCGCTATTATGTAAGATTAAATCGGTTCTTACGATTTACTTTACCCAATTAGTTCCATTTAAATAAAGCAGAAACTATCAATTACAATTAGCAGTAATTTAGACATCGGAAATGGTTTTGCATATGTTTTGAGCACCTTATTTTTTTCACTTCTAACGTAGTAAACAAAGGCTCTAATAAAATCGAACAAATTTCAGTAATAATGAACTTATAGCAATCACTTATTACTGTCTTTTAAAATTAAGCTTTGAAGTGGAAAAAAGGGTAGTGTAAAAAAGGTTTCTATTTACTACATGATCTTAATCTGGGTCCCTTGCATCCTCGAAAGCTAAGTGGGCTAAAAGCTCTTACCAGGAGAAAGTGGACGGCGATACAGGTCAGCGATCGCTGTTTGCGACGTACATTTCCGCCATGTGAACCGCTACAACTACCGTCAAGTGAACTCGTTGTTTACAGCCACCGATGATTATTCTCGTTGCTTTCCGCTAGAGGATACTTCACCTAAATTCTTTTTTGCTTTGTTTTATACGGTAACATGTATCTTTTGGTGGCTTGAAGCAGGTAAATTATAATTTCTTATTTTTTGTGTAAGTACTAATCCATTTCAACGTATATACATACGTTAAGGAGAATTTCATTAGAATTTAATTGTAGGTTGACAACATGACTAGACGTTAAACATAGTATGAGATTTAAATACTTATCTACATAACAACGCAAAATATTATAATTCTTAGAAATAAAATCGATACTTAAATCTAAATTTATGAAACATTACTGAGAATTACATAATGACTAGCTTTCTCGAGTTCTAAAACTAAACGTTTAACTACGCTTTTACATGTATGAAATGTTTTGTTTTTCTATTCTATTTTTATTAGATATACTTCCAGTTTTGAACAGCATCTAGTTTTCCCGTAAAAAATAAACCAATTTTTGATACTACGTTTTACTGATCTCTTTGATTATCTGAAGAGACAGTGTTCATGGCACACAACAAGTCGTTCATCAATAATCATATACCATATAGCAACGTAGTTTCCTTTAAGATGCAAGTTTCATGTCGTTCACAACACTAATGGAGTTTACGTTCACAATATAATCGGAGTAAATAGTCGCGAGTCTGTCGATGGGTACGATAGGATGCTACATTACCAAATCATAATACACGCAGGAACAACGAATGGATAACGTGATATCTTTTAATTTCTTATAATTGTCAATTTGGTTGCTTAAACGATTTCAGTTTACAAATCCACTCGCATTCAAAACTTGGAAACACTTACATTCGCCAATTAAAAAAATGTCTTAAACTAGGCACGTTATCCCAAAAAATTAACAAAGCAAAACGCGAAACTTTTAATCCCTTTTCAACACATTTTTTGTTGCGCTTTCTGACAATACAATTTCTAACCAAATTTCATTCCTATTTTGGAAAAGAACAAGGTTTGAACATCCAACTCTAAACCTGAATCTCACTATCATCCACTTCTTAATAATGTAAATTTACCATTGGCACTAAAATACTCACATTCGTCGAACATATTCTCGGACAATGAGGATGGTTCTGAAGCAGACCCTTCCTCAAGGTAGTCAGTAATTTTTTTAACCGCAAGGATTTGTCATGTCCAATTTACAAAAGTAACTGTATATGATATGACTAACTGTTTGAAAAACATATTATGAACAATGTCATAATAATGATATCTTATGACTTCAATAGAATATTAGAATATCTTAAGATTGAAAACAAAGCTACATAATAATTATAAAAAATATTCTAATTCATTTCGTTTTACAAACAAAATCTCTACTCCGTCGTCACTCACTCAATCGTAGTGAGTAAATGAAGAAGGTAACAAAGTTCAAGATAGAAAGTTCTGAATTTAAATATATTTTGCTCTAATAAATATCACGCATCCTAGATAATTTTTATACTCCAGTTACAATACTGTCATTACACTGTCAATTAAAATCTGTACAGCCCATAATTAAATAATCTTCATTATATTGCCAATTGATGCAGATACTGTCAAGCATTGATAGTAGTTTATTTCAGACTTTATAGTTTTAATTTTAACGAAAGTTTTTCTCTATATAATTGCTTAATTATTTCGGTTAATACATTTATTTAATATTTGTTATTATTAGAATAGTTTATCGGGCCTTACGAAATCTGCTGCTTTTAATGTTCGGTCAGTTACTTTAAAGGTGAAAATGTGAAATAAATAATGAAAACTAAACCTAACTTTTGCTTACTTCATTTAAATGTGGCTTGAATTACTTTAAATATTTTCAGTAGCGAAATCTAATAATAAATCCACGTGTCCGCTACTATGGGCATTTTATCGATTTATTGCGCATACGTACGCACATGATTGTATCTATGCGTGAAGCACTATTTAAAAATGTACTGAATATTAAGAAGTTATGTATTTATTCGATAAAATATTTCACATTTTTAAAAATAAAGATTTCAAAGTGATTATCCAATAAAGAAATGGATGATACCATTTCAGTTTATACGTTTAGCAGCTTCGCTTTCTGATAATATAAATTAAAGTATAGACTTCGATTTCAATTAATGCGAATATAAAGAATCATGATATTTATTTCACAATACATATTTCAAATCAGAAAAAAAAAATTTTAAATACTATTTCTATTAAACCATCTGAAACTTGAAAATGAAAGTTATTTGTCGTATTCAAGTCGGAAAATGACTAATTATGAGAATTTTTTTCCAATTTTTACTCTATTAACTTTATACTCTTGAAGGGGAAGAAGACGGTGGTGCGATTTTTCCATTTTGAATTATAAAAGACGAAAACTTGTATACGTGTCGCATACTTTAAAGAATTTTCAATGCGCGTCATGAGTTCACCTGTTGTACACTTCATTAGTGCAGAGCCGGTTAGAACCAAACCAGCTCCATTCTTTGGAGCCTATACGAAGCCTAATACAGATTGATGATTGAACGTGTACAATAAACAATCCTACGGTATCTGTACATGAGACAATATGCTTTCGTTCCCGTCAACTTCTTCCCCTAGGCAAGTATCACTTTTTTTGCTTTACCACCCTCTAGAACTGTACTATACCGGTACTATTCAGTATCTTACGGTATTCAGTTGCTTAACCACATGATCGTGGTTGCGCCAAAATATGATTTGTTCATGTTGAGTAGGAATAAATTTCTAGAAACATCTCGTTGTTAACTTTTAGAATTATGAGATCCTATATTCAGATCTGATTGTTTCTTTTTCTTCTGATTATTTCATTTTAGTTCCTGTATCATTTTAGCTAAAATGGTAACGTAAAAATATTTTATCCTCTTACATCTCGTACATAAATTACTATTTATTGTATTGACAATGAATAAGTTCCCCGAGCAGGCGTTTAAGGAACTAACATATGATCTAATTGACAGATACATTTTAAATAGCTAACGTCAAATATCAAGAGGTTTTCTTTAATTTTTTAATCTTTTTAACAAATTAGTTATATTTTCAGTTTTAAATGCCTATAACGCAACTAATAGTACTGTTAAACATCTTCGTGAAAGAGAACAATATTTTTTACTGTACAAAAAAATAATGTTAGAAGCTTCAAATATCTACCTTAAGTTAGTCTTGTAATACACCGTTAGGCCATCTACTCCTTGGTAACTGATAATTATTTTCCATATGTGACATACAAATTAAAATTTTCAACAAAGTATGCATCGATTGAAACAACTTTTTCTTCCAACTTCGGGGAAAACAATTTTCTAAAATGACGGTGAACATTATTTTCTAACTTTCAATTTCAGCTTATGTGTTTTTAAGTTCCAGGGATCCAGTAAATGGTTATAATAAAACACAGGCTTTATTTTCACATTCTCGTACATTCTTTGGTTACTTATAGATAAAGTGAGGTAAAGATGTAAAGATATTGACAAAATTGTTCTTTGCTACATGAACCTATTCAAAGTCAGAGGAATCTTAAAAGAATATTAGTCAGGAAACAAAAATATGACAAAGAAATGTTATTGTTAATTAGAAACATATAGGAACGATTAATTAGATATGTAATTTGTTATCTATTGTAATCTTAGACATTTTTGAAGACCATAGTGATATTAAAAGAAGGAACTGTTAAAATACTTTTAAAATATAGTACATTAATTGTAATTTCCTCTGTACAAAATTATGATTGCATGGGTATAGACTTAAAAATAATTAACATCATCTATTTTATGGTGTCTTATTTTTTATTAAATACACTCTTTTGAATAAAAAACGGGCGGTTTTGACTTTGAGGTTGTATTAATTGTAATTGTTACTGGCAGGTACAGTGTATTCTGGCACATAAAAACGAACGTTCTAAATTTGAATTTTATTCTTTTTGAATGAAAAATCTCTTTTACTAACAAAAACGTATTTTTTGGTCATTAATTTGGAAAGAAATATATGTTCGTGCAAATTTCATAGAAAAGAACACTGTCATAAGGATTATTTCCGGAGGAAATATAGAATACTGCTATAATAGCAGGACGAGGATTAGGGAATGCAACTAACGAGAGTGAGGCATTTGAATATCTTCATACTGATAGTAAATGGGGTTTGCAATAGCATGATTTAGAGAATCTACTCAAATAAGAAATATTGGTTTTTGACCATAAAACTATGACTTACTACTCTTCCAAAATTGTTTAAGTATAATAAAATATTTTATATGTTTATTTCTTCTTTACCCATTCACCATTCAAAGTAACGAAAATGTGTGAGAGATGTAATGCTAAGCACATTTATATTATATTGTAAGATTAGACTTAATTTGTTTATTTAATGTAACTACAAGTATTTAATAGAAAAATTTGTTCATATCACCTTTGCCTTCATATACACCTATTTCATAAATTATGGCGACGTCAAGAATATATGTTACGTAAATTATACATAACATAATATGATTTACGAAAAATACTTGGGAAATAGAACTACTTTTTACGTTAGAGCGGACAGAATTGATTTGTCCACCAAAAATACTGTTTTTTATCATATTAATAATATTTATGGCGTGTCTGAGACCTATGAGACACTGTAAATATTTTCAAAAACTATTCCTTAAATATGTATAATTTCATGTAATAATTGCTTTGCATTTACAAAGCTACAAAAACCTATCCTTTTGCACCTCATGTTTATCCTATGATGTACAAAATTTATTCTTAGGTGATACTTAATCGACAAAAAAATATTTGATTCTTCATATTACTATTCTTAATTTCAAATAATAAATGAATTTATCCAGTGTATATTTTTTAATGTAAAAGTCATAATATATTATGGATGTGGCCAAAAATCTGGGTAAAAAGGCCAAGAAAGGCCAAAAAATACTGAGATTTGATTTTGAGGACCGTCATTTAATACTATTTAATATTATGACAAAATCATCATTCCCTTTGCATTTAATGATTTTATTGTTAAATACTAGTTGTATTCAATACTCAAAAGATCATTATTACTTTCATGGGTTAAAATGTAGTTTTATAATCTTAACATCTGCATTTTCTTACTTTTTGCACGAAAATGCAGATCTCAAGTTTAAGATTGAGATCATTTTCAGATGCTAAGATTAATATCTTTTTTTTATAATATTAACATGTGCATTTTCGCTGCTTTCTGCTTTCCATCGATGTTTAAAAGTGGGTCAGATTAACTATTAGCCGTTCGATGGGAGTGGTCCGATTAACATGTCATCTTGATACAAAATAGTCCGTATCGTTTCAAGTTTAAAATATATACTGTAAAATTTAATATGGTTAACGATTATTTTGTATTATATTTATACTAGTCCATATAACAATATTGTTAGCGCGATATAACGTATCATTCAGCGCTATTTATGCAGTTGAAATGCATAGTTTCAACAGCAGGTACAGATAGCAGTGTAAGAATGTATGCTTTCTTTTATTCTGTTCAAAAATAGTTTTAAGAATATAGCAAATAAAGTAAACCTATTTTGAATTAGTATTAACTAAAAAGTTATATGAGAAACTACAATATTTTCGAGACTGCAATATTCATAATAAATGTTATTTACTAATATTTCTTTTCGCGTTGACTTTAGATAGGCTTTACATATAAATATAGAAGTTACTGTAAACAGGAGTTGTTGCAGGAGAAGTTACTTTACATTTAGATTAAAACAATGAAGCTATGAAAACATAAAACCCGACTATTTGGAAAAATATTGAAAGTAGAATAATAAGTTATGTAATCATAATTTCACTAAAAGATAATCGTCACTGAATTGTGAAGCCGAAATTGGCGGTCAATTTAGTCAGTTTTCCACTCAAAAAAATATTGACGTATTCAGCGAAATTACGATTAACTGACTTGTTTTTCAACTTTTCAGTTTTTTTCGATGTAGTCAAGTTTTAGTTTTTTATAGCCTTGTTTTGTTGTATCCTTTTTATTGCTTATTTTGATATACACAGTGCAAAGCAGAGTGCAGATAGCAGTTGGTATTTTTATTATTTATGCCGAACTTGGCTACTTTTTTATAAACTGGCTACTTTTTTAAATACAAACCAATTGATACCTCATTTGCTAAAATCAATTCAGCAATTACTCGGCTACGATCTAATATCTATAGATAGATACATACATACATACACTGATAAACTCATTACTCTTCCTTTGCAGCGATGCAGTCAGGTAAAAATCTTTATATCCAACTTTGAGCACATTCCTTTAGATCAAACTTTGTCACTACATTGCTGTCAAAATCGTCACTTATAAAGTTTGTATAAACAAAAAGGTCAAGTCTTTATTTAAAGAAAATCGTGGTGTTAATATTACATAATATAATACTATATGATATTAAAGACATAAAGGACGTAAATTAACCATATATTTTATTGACTTTGATGCTGCGACATGAAATAGTCTACCCAATGACAAGATTTGTGTGTGAGTTTTGCAGAAATCCAAAGTGTGGCAGCATTGGCGATGCAACGTTTCGATTGTGACAGTTGACATAATTCATATTACTAGGGCATGTAAATTGCAGTGAGCAGTGAACTGGTGCGAGAGGAGTTCCAAATTGGATTGGACAGGGCAGACGTAGCCAGTGGTATGTAGTCGCTAAGACATTCCATCCAACCAATGATATCTTACGATTCTCTTCTTGTTTGATATGTGCATTAGCGTTTTGGTTTTCATTAAAAGGTATTTTATCTTTACAAACGCGACGCAAGAGTTTAGTGCATTATCGTTTTGGCTTTCATTAAAAGGTATTTTATCTTTGCAAACGTAACGCAAGAGTAAACAAATCGCCCTCAAATACTTCAAAAATTGCCTGAAAATATGTTTGTTTATCAACTAAAAAAGACAATTTCTGCAATTTAAATTGTATATATACAAAAATGTGTAGTGCAAAAAATGTGTAGTGTAAATGTGTAGTACTAAGCAGCCCGAATAGTGCCACACATAAATAGTGGCACTATTCGGGTTGCTTAGTATCGCCGTTTGAATAAAATTGAATGAAAATGAATAAAATTTATAGTATACGTGTTTTATTTTCTAGATCCAAAATCCCAATGTTCTTCAGACTTAGGATATATCTGTTTGTATAAAATTTGCAACAGCAGTGAAATGACAGTAAAGCAAAGTTTCATGTAAAGCTTCTTTTTTCTGAATGTAGCTTCAATTTACTGAAACTAGTATATTCAGGTATACAACTGATATAAATTCAATACAAAACACGTAAACAATAATAACAAACTATATTTAAAATGAAGTTTCGCTTGCTTTTGTTAGGCAACTAAATATATATATAATTTTTTTTTTGTACCAAATTGGTTGTACCTCAGCGAAACCAATTTTATTCTATTACATTTAATCAGTATGTTGAAATAAAAAAACGAACATACCTAGTGTAGATGTAGAGTTTAACTAAATATTGACGACTGAAGTTGAGAAACATTAACAGAATACAATCTCTGTTTTTTATTATTGTTTTGGTGAATCATGTAGTGTAATCATTAATATTAGCAATATTAATAACAATATTATGGAACTAAAAGGCTAATGATATACCGAACAACCCACACGACTCTGGTAAGTTTATTCAATGGGGCAATCCTTTGTAAACATTATTGTGATAGATGTGAGTAATATTAATGATAAATAAAAATAAATACATACAATATGTATCATAGCCATATTTGATCTATAAGTTAAATAAACAATGACATATATTGCACACTGCACTCTGCACGCAATCTACAGACTCTCGAAATTTTATCATGCCTTCCTTCATACTTCGAAGCCAAAAAGTTTTTACTATTTTAAACCTATTCACATAAAATTTTCAGGCATTTATTCTACATGAAAACTTCTGTTAATACGCAAAAGAATTCATATAAAAAACTTAGTATTACTTCCGGTTCCGGCAATGTCAAATCTCACCGAGTGCAATGTTAATGTTCCTAGTATATAAATATTGAAATAAAATCGATGTCCCATTTTTTTTATTCGAGACCTCATACGCAAAATATTCAACTGAAATATTTTAGATATCAAAATATTTCATATCACTTTCACCTGTAAATTTTCAACTAATGCAGAAAACATAAAAATAATCTTAAAAGTGGAAGCGATTACTCTCGTTTAAAATTATTTAGAGCACGGGAATATAATTATTTCTTTAAATGTTTTATTCAATGCTTATGGACACTTTTATTAGCGTAAGGAACTTAAAATTCCATATTAAAAGAAGGCAGCCTTATAATTCCGTCATGTCCGTCACTCTACTTCCCACAATTTTACGTTTTGTGAAATTTCAGATGTTTGTGTATGAAATTTTCCAAGTAAATGCTTCAGAAAGAGTTCTCAATTATAATGTAGTGACATAAAAAAACTATTGATGTACATTCTCTATTATGTTTGTCTCTTTAAAAATAAAATTGTTATTTCTTTCGCATTTTTCATTTTAAGACCTGCTTGCGAAATATTAAGCATCAAAACGTTAAATGAGCCAAAATAATGATAAATCGTAAAATAAATTAGAACAAAGCCGAATCCACAATCAAGTAGTAATTAAACAAATGCAATATTACGATGTTGTAAAAGTCAAAAGTAAACTATCAAAAAGCCAAATCAAACTAAACTAACGTAAAAACCAAATAGTAAAATGATTTTCAAACCAAAATTTAAATAAAAAAGCGTTTCGTGAGGAAAATGAAATCAACAAACAATAAAATCAATTGAACATATTCAAAAAAATACATAAGTCGACTATGTATAGGTAACTTTTAAATAGATCTCGATGCAATAAATGATAGCGTGATTTAAAGTGTACGTAGCTCTGTTCAGCGACAATGCGTTCAATATTGATCAATTACGATGTAACAGTAATATTATGCACTTTCTTAGCACAGTTGCATATGAACAGATTCTTAACTCGGTTTTACTTTTCTAAGCTTAACTATGTTTTTTTAGAATACTTTTCGAAGTTTCAAGTTAATAGAATCGTTTAATAATTTCACTTCCTTTAAATGAAATAAATATACCTTACATACCTTACCTTTTTGTACCTTCAGTTTCATAAATTTTGTGTTTGATTTCCGAAAAAAAACTGTAAAATATGTGCTTGATTATTTATATTTTGGAGTATTTTCATAAAGATTTAAAATGTCTTCTCCGCCAAAATTTTAAATCCCTACTTCATCACCATTTGGATCGATTTCCAAACCGTCAAACCATCAAACAGTTAAATATTTTATTTTAGAGAATTTACCAAGTGAAGTGTTAAATATTATAATTTCACCAGAACAGATAGAAATATTTCTAAGTGTAAACACAGGCAGTATCAAATGTGGGTGTTACTGCAACAAACCTACGGCATGCATAATAAAAAAGCGGCAAATGGTTATGCGCTTACGAATGCGTGGATATAGCAAGTTTCAAAATAAGCGTATCTTAAATTTTCAAATATTCTAGTAAATCGCAAATGTAGCTTAAATTAAAACTAAAAAATTTGTTTGATATTTCTTTCAAGAGCACTATAAAAACCAACATCTTTATATATGGTTGAGAAAATTGTTGTCATCAAAACTGGCAAATAAAACGCGTCATTATATGGTGAAAGATGTCTCTCTCCATTACCACTGCTCAATGCAAAATATTGTCACTATTCGCAATATAAATTACAAATGATTTATACTCTGAAGATTCTATGATAATTTGTAACGAAACAACAAAAACCTAGTAATAATAAAAAACTGCTTTGAAATTTTCCCGAAATCAACTCTCGGAAAACTGCTAGATACTGGTAATAAACAGCAACAATAGCGCATTTTTCAAATTAATCGAAAGTGAGAAGTGAAGTTTAAGGGAACAATTTCTTACATAAGAATGGTGATCCTTATAAGCGGCTTTTCGTCACAAGTGAAAATGAATGATTTAAAAGAATATAGAGAGATATTTAGTTTCATTTCACCCGTAAAGTTTGCGTTTCGAACCGAAAGGTTTAACGTTGATTAAATGAAATTATTCGACTCGTAATTCCTTTAGTAATTCCTTTCTAGCTTTATAAGTCGAATAAAATATTCAGAATGAAAATATTCCTCAGATACCATACCCTAAATTTCATTTTAAACGAATTTTTTATTTACTAAATTTCTAATTAAACGGGGCGCCTGCATTTGTATAATTGATGTTTTATGAGCTAAAGCGAAAAAGAATATACATACGAAATACATACGATACATAAGAATATACATACATACGCTAAATTCCTTTTCCACTTTATCTTATAAAACATAAAATAGAGAAATGCAGGCGCCCTGTTCTTCGCGTCGCATAAAAATGGATAAGAATATCTTATACGGAGTTAAAGTTACATTACAAAAGTGTCACTAAGTGGGGCCGTAAGGAAGGAAAAAAAGCCACATTTTCCTTTATTATTTTTCTTAAAAAAAGTTATTTAATGACAAACTTTACGATCATAAAAAGTAAAATTTATTGGTATGATTGCATATTTTTATTGCTCGGTAAATTGCAAGGTACAAAAAAGGGTAAAAACCAGGTAAATATCACGGCGTTTAGTCACCAAAAGCAATTTCATAAATGTGCGGTGAAGTGTAGGACGCCGTTGTACATACGATTCACTACCTTTATTTGTGATTCACAGTGCTGTCCATTAAATAATGTAGTTCGCGATATAGACTATGCAATGGAAGAGAAATTTAAGAATTTTATTTTTAAAACGAATTTGAAGCCAAACTTATTAAAATTTCTATCATTAGAATTTACTGTCCATCAATTTAAAAACTACAACTAATTATTTCGCAAATTAAGTAGCCCAGAAATTCGAATTATATAATCACTTAACAAAGTAACACTCCTTATTTGAGCACGCTATATGCCAGTATAAGGTCATGCTGGACAAAATTATAACTTTCAATTGAAAATAACTTTGGCTATCTCGAAAATACTACTGTATCCTTTTTATCCTAAAAATAGAAAATTAAAAATAAAAATGCGGTGATATGATTGTACCTAATTATGTTAATGTTATATATATATATATATATATATATATATATATATATATATGCTTAGAGAAATTGAGAAAAAATATCATTCATATTAATTAGAAGTGAGATTCAGATCATATAATAGCTTATTGAAATAAAGTAAATTAAGTCGGTGTGACAGCCTATTTATATATGCACACATAGTAACGTCACATAAGTTCAGTTTTGATCTGCTTTGCAAAAAATCTCCCTATACAAATAACAAAATTGTAACAGGGTAAATTCTAGGAAAAACCATGGAAAATATTTTAAAAGGAGTGATTGATTTGGCGTATAGGATGATATTAGAAACCGGAAAATCTTTATTTTAGAATTTTTGTCTGCCTCTCCGCATATTATGTTGTGTGTCAATCAACCAAAATCACGATATGGTTTCGTGTAGGTTTACAAAAATAATATTTTTCGTTTTATGAACTGAATGTTTTGCTTACCGTTTCTCATTTCTGATTAAAAGTTTACTTTGAAGATACGAAAAAACAGGAAAATAAATATGAACGAGACCAACAGTTTTCATTTAATGACACATAATTTGTTAAACTTGCAACCTGATGAAACGATGCATATAAATTTATAATATTTTATTGTTTTTTTTTCAATAGATATTTTTATTATTTTCCCTTATATTAAGAATTAATTGAATATTTTTTTACACTTTTTCTATTTACTACACATGCTGAGAATAAGTCATTTAGAAAATGTATTTCTCTTAAATCATCAATAAAACTGTTTATCTTAAATATTCCTCTTCACATCAATAGTAAGAATAATTTTCATAATTAAATATGTGATTATGATTAATAGCTAATTCTGGTTTCTTGCCTCCAAATACTGGATTATTTATTCATTATAAGGTAAAATATCGCTTTCGGATATTTTTCAAATTGAAACTTACTGAAAAGTAACCATATTTATTTGAAGTACTGGCAAAGTAATGCTGGTTCCTAGTAACATATTAAAGAAAAAAGATTTATGAAAGAAAGTAAGATTAGCAGTTCATAATAATTTACTGATATCATGTCTAACCCTTACTTGAAAATTGAAATAATATAGAAAGGATGTAAACAAACTGAATGAGATAGATGAAGGTAAAATACCGCTTTTGGACGTTTTTGATATTTAAATTTACATAAAAGTATCCATAGCCATTAGAAGTACGGCCAAAGTATTTCTGTTCTTAAAAACATATTGAAGAACAAAAGTTTATTAAAAAACGCAAGATTAGCCGTTCATCATAGTTTATTGATATCGTGTGCCAATCGTTACATACAGAAATGTGTTTGAAATAAAAAAAGGTGTAAACAAACAGAATGAGATGAATTTAAATAAAATACCGCTTTTGGATATTTTTGAAATTGAAATTTACTAAAAAGTACCATAGCCATTGGAAGTACTGGCAAACTAATTATGTTCTTAAAAATATATTGGAGAACGAAGCTTAATAATAAAGAAAGTTTAATAATAAAGAAAGCAAGATTGGCCGTTGATAATAGTTTATTGATACCGTGTGCCTACCATTACATACAGAAATAAGTTTTAAATAATGAAAAAAGGATGTGAGCAAACCGAATGGCGTAAAATAAGATCAAAAGGGAATGTCTCTCCTAAACGTTTACGTGATAGAATAAAAAACGGAGATATTCGACAAGAATACGATATCAAAGAAGATGAGATTTGAAAGAAAAAGAATGGAATGTTGAGACGATTTGACTTTGTTGCACGAATGACAATATAGACCAACAAATATGCGACGTGTGTCCATTAAATAACGAAACAGTGATTGGGTTTCAGAAGGCACAACAATTAATCAGCATTATTACAAAATCATTTTTATAAAGTTGAGAAAAATAATCAGAAAAAACAGTAAAATCCGCGTAACGAAGGTTCCGCACATATTTAGGCACTTATAAATAAAGTTACATAGTATTTCAAATCAACTATTTAACATTTCAATTTTTCACGACGCTAATATTTTACCTATAATGAGCCTTATTACAAGATCATTTTTGATATTGAATATATTTGGCGTTATTTTTGTAGAAATTCATTATTCACAATTAAATGAAACTACGTGATGTAGTATTATTTCTACTTTCTTTAATTTCTCTACCACGACCTAGGTTTCGTTGTATTACAACATCTTCAGGTGGGATAAAGATGTTGTAATACAACGAAACCTAGGTCGTGGTAAAGAAATTAAAGAAAGTAGAAATAATACTACATCACGTAGTTTCATTTAATTGTGAAGATCATTTTTATAAAGTTGAGAAAAATAGTTAGAAAAAAAGAAGAATCTGCGAGACGAAGGATCCGCACATATTTAGGCACTTACAAATAATTAATGTTACATAGTATTTCAATTCAACCATTTTACATTTTAATTTTCCACAACGCAAAATATTTATTTTGCCTATATTCAGCATTATTACATGATCATTTTTATATAATTGAATAAAATAGTCAGAAAAAACCATTATAATTCATGAAACGAAGGTTCCATACCCATTTAAGTACTTATAAATAATTAAATTTACATAGTATTTCAATTCAATTATTTAACATTTCGATTTTTCACAACGCAAATATTTTGCCTACAATATCTTTTACAGACGTAAAAACATTGTGTATATTTAAAAAAAATATGTAGCGTAGGATAATTGCTATATATTTTATCTACAACCATTGCGTGGGTTCCTGCAACTCCTATTAGTTTCGTAAATGGAGAACGAGTAATTTTGGAAAAAGAGACGGGGATAACATAGTTCTTCTGCATATTTTTCAGTACATCTCTAAAGGTATACTATCTAAAATTATAAAAAAATACTTTATCAGTCTACTTACATATTCAAACGATACCCCGTGTATCATATATAATAGTAAACAAAAATTCATTATTTACAATTTTTGTACGAATATTTTTAAATGATATTTACTGTAGTCACGTGAACAATTGTCACGACGTAAATATATGGTAAGCAATGATTAAATTGATCTGGAAGAGGCCATGTATTCACATCACGTATTAGCAAATGGAGACGGCGACTGAAGGGTCGAAACACAGGCATACATTCATTCTACTAATGTGTTAAAATATGTTAAAATGAAATATATGATAAACTAATAAAAAATCATGAGAGACAAATGTGAATATCTAAGCGATCTACGTAAAAACCTTTGATAACATGAGTTTGTCGATTTATAAATGACATCTCATTAGGCTTGACTACCCACGCACACTTTTTCCTTTGTTTGTTTTCTAAACAAAGCTTTATAGCGTATAAAGCTTTGTTTAGAAAACAAACAAATTCCGACAAGAGGTAAATTATATGCTAAACTACATATAATGTTTAAAATGAAAGGTAAATGTTTTTGAATCGAAATTCATACAATTTATTTCACAGATTTGCCTCGTACCTCTGAGTTCAGCCGCTTCAATAATATCATTCGATAATTATATGATTATTGACCGTGAACATATTTGCATATAATTTGCTTTCGGTTTGCATAACGTAATACGAATTGTTTTAATGATTCAACCGTTCATTCGCGCTTTAATATTCATTAATCTATTTATTTCCTAAAATTATACGAAAAACTGCTGATTAATTTATACTGCAGGGTATACTATATTTACATTACATTTATACTAATTATTTAATGTTGAATCAGAATATTTGTCACCTATCTCAAAGAGTATTTTAATACTCTTGCTGGTTAATGCATCGAAGCGATATTCTTGATAGGTTTATCAACTCAATCGATAAGGATTCGGAAAACGTTATCCATTTAGAATTCCGTTCATTCGCGCTTTAGTATTCATTAATCTACTTTATTTCTTAAAATTATACGAAAAACTGCTGATTGATTTATACTCCAGGGTATATAATATATTTATATTATCTTTATACTGATTCTTTAATGTTGAATCAGAATATTTGTCATCTATCTCAAAGAGTATTTTAATACTGTTGCTGGTTAATACATCGAAGCGATATTCTTGATAGGTTTATCAACTCAATCGATAAGGATTCGTAAAACGTTATCGATTTAAAATTTATATGTACAGATATTAGAGATGTACATAGAAATTTAGGATTGATGAGTAAAACATTAATCCCATCCTGTTTTCCTATTTGTTTCATTTTTTGAATTGCGTGATTCACTGGAATTGCATGCGGAAGCATTCTTATTTCGAGGTGGAAAAATCGTATTAGAATTTAATAAGGGTTTATAAAAAATAAGAAAATATTGCTTTAGATTTTAATTTTAACATTTTGAATGATAGAAGTAATATTAACATTGTCGGCAACTTTGAATTGTTTATATGTTTCAAATACGGCAAGGCTGATAAAATTAAATGTATGTTTGTGTCTGCGTTGTGTAAATGATACATATGTAATTTGGCAGTTAAATGAAGGGTTCAATTACAGCTCAAATAATTAGGAAGATAATTTACAGCAAAAATATGCAGAATAGAAAAATTGTTTACATATTACAGACCCTAAATATTAATTTTCATTGAAAACAAAAATTTCAAAAGCATGTACAGGGGTGGATTAAACAGAAAATATTATTTAGATTCAGTATCGTGAAAATATTTTTAACTTGACAATATATTTAAAGTCGATGCTGGTTGTAGGAGGCAATCGCTCCAGTTTTGTCAGTGACAGTTTGTAACAAAGTAATTTTAAAAGTAATAACTCGACTAAAATTGCAAATGAATCTGTCATCTTGGCCTTGTTTTAAAGAAAAGGTTGAAGATTTCTGTCCCAGTGCCGCTCCGATTTTCTGGTAATCTTTGACTTTCTTTGGTGACTTTTCATGTACGCACGCCTTTAACCCACCATTTTCAACGGATAAATTTTCTATTCACATACTTTCAAAGCTATGTATATGTATCCTTTTTCTCATACCATGTAATGTGTTCCTTTATTTAATATAAGTTGCAAATAAATGAAACTGTTAAGAAAACAAATTTCATTTAAATTCAAAACAATTTGCGTGATTGACATTTCCACAAAAATAACTACGGCAGATCACTATACTGCAATTTATTAGTAGATCATTCGTTTATGGAAAACAGTCGTAGTCATACACTATTAGGAAAATATATTTTGTGTATTAAGAAAGTACAAATAAAATTAAAGAAAATATAAATCACTAAAAAGAATTAGGAAAAAGTATTAAATACAATTCACCTCCTTTTATGGAAATAACATTATAAAAGGCAAAATGAACGCGGCGTCATCGAAAAGAAGGTTGGGAGAATGAGCGACATGCAGACTATTCGCTATATATTGTCTCTTTTTGTATGAGTTGGAAGTATTAATTGAAAGAAATGATTTTAAATGTGATTTCTATTCCTGGGCATTTTGCACCAACTTCTTTACCGGAGGTACCTTGTATCTAAGTATTCAAATAACAATCATAATATGTGTTTTAAGCATTTGAACAAAATAAGTAAATAAGACAGAATAAATAAGCATATTTCACCTAAACCGTCGTTTTTTTTCTTCATTCCACCATACAAATTATGATAATAATATAAAGTGATATACAGTGTAATCATCTTCAGTGGTCCAAAGTTTTTTTCCGGCAGAGAACATCCTGACAAATAATTTAAAGAAAAACATTAGTTCCTCAAAAATCAATAAGTTAAAAGTGATAATTTTTTTTTCACTTTTTTGAAAAATCTTTACTTGAATGCTTGCTACCTCACTACTTTACTTCGATTCCAAATTTTATAGGATTAAGTGAAATATTTTACGTATGAAAGTGATGACAGTAAAGATTTTTCAAAAAAATTACAAACGAAATTATAAGTTCTGAACTAGAGATTTTCGCATGATTATTATTTTTTTAATGACTTTTCACAAGATTTTCTACTTAAAAAAATTTTTGGACCATTTTATATATTCCACCCGCGTTGATAAATAAATTTAATATGAACAAAATTTATCCACAGTTAAAAACATAATTTTTTGGTGAAAAAAATAAAAAAATCTTAATTTAAGTTTTGGCAAGCGAACATTTTACTTCTTTCACTTTCCTCTAATGATATTCCAAAATATTGTGTCGTAGTACTCATCCCATATTTAACAGTAATAATGACTCTGGGTGACATTGATGACCTGACCGGGAATGTTTATAAAGATATTTAACGCGTTTACGGCTCAGTATATTTACTTGAAAGGTCCGTACAAAGCAAGGCCCTTGCTTTGACACTTGATTTACTAATGCCATTAGTATCGTAGATAAAACTAAAATGGAAAAGCACTGCTTAGCATACAATTAGTTTCAACTTATTAAATTAAATACTCTTATACGAATCTAAAAAAACGCAATTCTGCCGATCTAAGCAAAATCAAGCAAATGCTAATATATTTTCATCTTAATGATACTTCAAGTACTAATTGAATAATAATAGAAAGGCAATTTTCACGTTATAAAAAAATCCTTTATTTTTCTTTTATTTTCTCTCCACATCTAAACAAAATACCGTATAATTACCAAAATAATTAATTGAATGAGAAGTAATTTTTGTCAATCAACCTGTTATTAATATGATACATATAATCACAATAAAAATAATATCCGTTATATGTTGAATAAACACAGTTCATAATTTTACCGAGCAATATAATACATTAATTTTATTTTACAGATATAACAGTTTCCACAGCTTTCACAAAAAAATTAATAGAACTGGGCCAAAAATTTTCTCTACCGTACACCCGTCTGGATAATCTTTGATTTTTCCAGCTACTCTATAAACACCGCAATTTCACATAAGTATGGAAAACGTTTCATTCTAATATTATATTGAAGGAACCTTAATAAGATGAGTCACATATCAGTCCGTCTGTTGATTTATCATAGTCGATTTTCTCAGGAACCTTTTGATAAATAAGCATGATACTTAGCATAGTGGTTGAGCATTTTGACTCCCATAAGTTTAATAGTTAATGCTCAAAATTATTTATTTGTGCCCTAGTGACTGTCCTACATATTTCGTGTTTATTTAATAGAAAAAAAAGAACGGTGTCCAAGAGGGTACGGTCCTTAACTTATAATTTCGTGTGTAGGTTTGTTTTTATTTGAATCTCGGTTGTATTATTTGTGTTATTATTTCACTTAATCCACATGTAAACAATACTTTTACAAATTCTTAATCGATCCTTTTTATTTGCCATTTTATAAAGTTTTGTTTTTTTATATGGCTAGTTGTGGACAATATCTTTCTTAAGATAAAATATAAGTCGAACGCTTTTTAATAAATTTTTTTACTGTATGAAACTGTTTCGTATCGTTAAAAATACTATAATCGTTTAAAATGGTGGATATGTAGTCACGATGGACAGCGAAGGTGGCTAGACAACTGACACTCAAGTAGGAAAGAAATTAATTAGTACAACAATACTAATGAATAGCAGAACGATATTTTTTCTTATTACCAAAGTCAGTCCATGTCAAACGTGATCAGTGCTGGTACGTGAGTTTGTTTCGAAATATCGCATGACGTCAGTTCCGTATAAAAATTTTTCCCACGCTATAAAATATTGATCAGCAGGATTGTTTCATACAAAAATTATTATATGTATATCTTTGCATATAAAAATTCGCTGCAATACTGGATAATATAATAATGAATATTTTTTTCTAAAAATAATTGATTTAGGACATATATCAAAAATATGTACATAAATATAAGTTCCTGTATCATCTCTTTAAGTTCCTATCACATAAAAATGATTTTACCATTGAAAGCTTTATTATCACGGTATTTAATTTTCTGACCAATATGCACAGTACAAGCCTTCAAAGTACAACGGCAAGGAGTAAAAATTTAGAAAAATCAATAACAACCTTAACGAATTACTTTAGTACAACAACGACATACTCATATTTTAAAATAATATATAACTAATATTTCTCCAGTTCATGAATAGTTTTAAATTCGAATTTTAAGAAAAAGTCAATCATAATGACAAATTTGTATTTGATGTTGATTGTTAGGGTAATATATCCCCAGTCTGCTTACTTGTTTATTTTTCCAAAATCTCGACTATCTGGCAATATAAACCATTGGCTTTAATAACATGAAAAAATAGCTTTAATTTTTCCATCCAAATAATTTCTAAAGAAGAACAGTTATATATTACGAAATATTTTATTGGTATTAATAATTTATGAAATCGATCATTTTATTGTTAAGGATTAACACCCTTAGGAATAAGATGATCGAATAATATCAAGCAAATGTTTAAAAAAGTATATGATAAGGTAATCAAATACGTTCTTCTGCTTTAAGTATAACGAATATTACATTTAATAAAATGAGAAAGTTGAAAACAAGGATGAAATAAATAACTATCCTTTAAAAAAAATGCAGGTGGGAGACGCTTTGTCCAATAAAAAGTACAATTAGAGTTCCTCAAGGAGACGGCGAATGATTTTCCAAATTGTATTTATTCGCCTGCACGCAATGGTTTAGGATTTAAATAAGCTTTTGTTTATCGTTTATAAGATTAGCATATATTTTGATTATTATATGCAGCGTTCAATGATTTTAGGAAGCAGTCTGCAATTGCTGCCTAACTATTAAAATCATACTTATTCGAATATATCCTTTTATAATCAAGCGACAACTCGCAATAATAACTTAACTTTTGCAAGCATTCAACAAAAGCAAATCTTCTCAATAATTTTTTGATGTGTAGCTGTATAAAAACATAAGTATTTGTAGATATGGAAAAGGATTTTCACTAGAAGAAGTGTTTTATTCAATCCGTAATATCAAGGAATATCAATGTTTGAGACCATTAAATAATTTATAATGTCAAGTGTTGATATTCTTTGATATTACGGATTGAATAAATCAATTCCTGTATTGAAAATTCTTCTCTACCATATAATCCTCTTAAATATATTACCCCCTTATGAGTATCGTATTAATCGTTGAACGCTGCAAATAATAATTAATCGGCGAAATATTGATCGACTGGTTTATAACATATATGGACAATGACATCACGTGAATAAAATTTTAACCATAAATTGAGACGTGAAATTGTAAATTCTTATTTGATACCTCTAGGTAAGTGGGCTTTCAGCATCTGAATGAATACCGAATCTGGTGCAGCATCGAACTATCGCAATCATGATGTTAAATCCATCTGCTTCATCAATCAGTGCCGTCACAAAACTATGCCATCCTGCTCGAGGATTGTTCATCTCCTAACAAGTATTTTACGTGTTCTATTAATTATCAAGCTACGAAACTAATCCTGCGCCGTCCGAGACGAACATGTTGCAGCCGGACCGCTGCGCCACATTCGCCCATTGTGTGTGCGGCTTTAATATCTCGAGTACCTGGCTTATACCAAAACTAATTTAAGGAAACCCAGCAACCCCATTGCGTCTCATGAAATCCCTTTATGGTAGACAAGCTCCACAACGATACATATATATGTGTCGCCAGGGGTACACTGAATACATGCAGTGAAATTTTGCACTATCTACTTTTTTACGTACGTTCGCATGAGCAGTGTTGCTGACATCATAATTATGAAGTAGGTATGTCTATATGTTTAAAATACCCTGTAACTGCAATTTAACTCTTTAGTAGTTAAATAGCTTTAGCAGGTTTTTGTAAAGGAATATTGTGATTATTTACTTCGACGAGGCAATTCTTTTTGAATTCACATCTTTCAGCCAAAATCACATGCTTAAACAGAGATTTAATTGACCGTAATTTGACAACCTTTATCTTTGGGATACAATAACAATGCAGAGCCGTGTAGTAAATTCGCATTGAAATACATGGCTCATAAATTGTAAAGCATGCATTAGTGTGCATCTGAAGTTTTAACAAATTTGAAGGCATTTAGGTGAGACCTTGCTCGAAAAATTGCTCGGAAACTTACCGATACCGATTCAATGAAAAGAATAATTTTACAAGCAGAACCATTCGTTACCGGCCTATGGAAGCTTCTTCGAAAGGAAAAAGATTGTTTTTTAATAGTCAGGTATTAAGTTTCATCATGTAATCGATTTTTGTATGAAAATCTGAGTGTAATTATGTTATTTTGCATAAAAAAAATCAGAAATTTTCCTCATTTGCAATATAGTTCTTTTGCTAATTATTTATTTTTATTAATTGTTTTTTCTTGTTTAAGGATAGTAGACATTACTGCCGGTTTACGCAAGGCCAAATTTTGCTATCAATTGTACCTAATTTTAATTGACACACAGACATTGAAATGTGCCATTTGTTTTATATATACTTCAATTTTTGTTATTTGTAATCAAATTATTAATATTTTTTGTATGATATAATAAATTAAGTTAATAATACTTTGCTTTTTCATTTTAATACAAATAAAAGGCTTTATTTCCGAATTATCTATTTTTGACTGCCCGCCTTAGGACTGTGTATCACCGTGACTGGTGTAAATGGCGGAAATACCTATAGAGTAAATACGATGTTATAAATTCTTCTCAAAAGTAGTCGCTGGGTAATTCTAGTATGTTATAAGCTTTGTGTTAACTCTACCTAAACAGAGTACTAGACAAAAGAAATATAAATATGAATAAATTTTCATTGGCGACAACAATGATATATCTCATATATTCGAGTATTCCATTTTTTAATTACTAAAACGGTTCTGCGTGATGTTTCGCATATACGAAACTAACTCCCGCTATAAGTAGAGGCTGATATTCGCCTCTTGCGAGCAACTGTAAATAATTACACTACTACAAACAACTCGGGAGATAATCTAAATGTATTCGCGGGATTCGACTCTATAAATATGGCAATGTGTTCAAGGCTGGACACCACTTTAAGTTCATTCACGGATAAATTAATTTATTTAGGTACGATTTATTTCGCCAAAACGCACTTACAGAGGCACTCGGCTGCGATACTAACATCGTTAATTTTAAGTCGGAGAGCGTTCTGTTTAAAGTCGAATATAGATTCGAGTGATGGAAAATTTATATAAGACTAAAATTTTGCCAATGCGTTAATTAAATTGGTCTCAGTACCATTTTTTTTGTTATTTTATTGGTTTATTAAAACTCCACTGTCAACTTAGAAATTCAAGTAAGCAGATGATTTACTTACTAATATAGAAAACAATGCATGCGTAACATGGATATTAAGGAATAATCATTGAAATTTAAAACAAAAAACACGCTTTATAAAAAAAATTGTTTAAATTTAAAAAAACCTATTAAGAAAATTGTAGAACTCGAATTATGTACCTCGTAGACGTATTTAAAACCATTATACTCTATCAAAAGCAAATGGACGAAATAAAATTGTTTGCTGACAAAGCCAATTTTATCAAGGTTCTAAACTTTATTTGCTCTAATACCGAGACTTAATACTCAAGTCCGTGATTAATGAAAAATTCAAACTGAATTAAATCGCAATCTGAACAGTGTGCTTCGTTAAAACGAGATATTCACGGAAAATAAGTTTTTCCATTTCGAAATCACTTTCTAGCACTCGGACAAGAATTAATCCTCCGTATTTGATCAAAATCCTAATGAAAGAGTCATACCTAGAGTTATATCTTGCGGTATAACGCTGAGGAGTGAGTAACAAGAGAGGGAAGTAAATGTATACTTAAATTACACTTTTATTTTAAAAACAGGTCTACATAAATAAATTAAATACCATTATAACCACGGTTTTCTAAAATCATCCACCATCTTCAATAAACAATTTATGTCCTAAACTAATAACTAAATAATGAACAGTGTACAGTTTTTAACAGCAATAATGTTCGTTGGAAAACTTTTTTATTTATCGTTATCTAATATGTTCCACAGAAATCAAAGAAAATGAAATAAAAATCAGGTAAAATTTATATTTTTAATAGCTAATGAATTGTGACCAGAGTAATTCTTCTCTCAAATGTAATTCATGTGTCCACGGCAACGTTTTTTGAAATTATTTTGGGTTTAAAGCACCACAGAGGAAATTATTTATTTTCACATTGTCACACACACACATGTATGTGTATATATATATATATATATATATATAAATAAATATATATATATATATATGTATATATATATATATATATATATATATATATTTATATATATATATATATATATATGTGTGTGTGTGTGTGTGTGTGCGTGCGTGTCTATGTTTGAATATATTTTATTTGTAACATCCTCGTATAATTTTTTTTAGTTGCATAATATACTGTACGAAAATGTTATAACTTCACCCATGTGTTCGTACCTCTGTCACTGCTATTTTTCTCCAAAATTTTTTGAGGTAGAAAATTTAAATTTAGCATACTAATTAACGTCAAAAGTGTTAAGGAGATGTTAGACAGGATATGAAAATTTTCAAAAGAAGTCTAAAGATACAAAATGTATCACCCCTCCCCCCTTTCTGAACTACTAAAATTGAAATTATAAAAAAACAGCGTTTCCAAAACAATGCTTAACGTTTACAAGATAACTGTAATGACGACTTTACAATATTTCTACGCCTGGAAAAATATAAAACAATATATTTCTATGGTGAAAAGTAACATTAAAATTTTTAAATTATTTAGTAGAACTACTCTCATAATGTAAATTCTATCAATATTTGACAGGCTTTATAACTTTAAACATTGCCAGTAATTATTTTTTTTACATACAGCCCATGTTTCTATATATTTCTATTCAAAATTCGACTCCAATAATTAAGTTTACTTATATAGAAAATATTTCTTGTATGTTACATCGCATGGTATTCTTCACGGATTTATCTTTGTTGTGCTGAAATTTACCTAAAGCGATTTAATGAAGTGTGACTAATGTATTCTTAATACAGATATGAAGCTTACTATGTCTTCATATATTTTTAAATCGACGTTCTTATAAGTTACCTCGGCATTGTTCATTTTTCGTAACATCGATCGTATATTGATTTAATATTATCGATACTACGTGAGAATTCAGTTGGTAAACAATTTAAACATATAAGTAAACAATTATACTTACAAGAATAACACACAAACTATTATTTGAAAATTTCAGATGAAACAAGGTGTAAGTTATTTTTTTAATTATATATACCAATATTATAAAAAGATAGGGTGAGTTTTTCTATTTGTGTATATGTAAGAAATAAATTTGAAAATAAATAAATCGATTACAAAATTAATTTACTGTTAGAAAGCTACTATTAGTATATTACCCGTATTATTAGTATATTACTTTTACAGTTAGATAATCCCCAAAATTTATATTGAATGTATTTTATTCTCGATAGATTGGGGTTTTATAAAATACGGCAAAATTTGTAACTCAAACTAGGGGAAAATTACTAAACTGACTAGTCTATCGGCTTACGCTAGGTAAACCGTCACAAGACAAGAATATAATCTAAGAGTGTATGCCTCTAAACGAACTAGAAAAAAATTTAAATAATATATGTCTGTTTTTTTAATTAATCTATTATTGAATGTAACTAATATATTCTAACATAAATCACGACTATATTCACATATGGGCCTGCATTGTTTTTATACTCTTAACTAATTTATTCAGTATTTTTTTAATTAAGCTATTATTGAATGTAACTAATATATTCTAACACAAATCACGACTATATTCACATATGGGCCTGCATTGTTTTTATACTCTTAACTAATTTATTCAATATTTTTTTAATTAAGCTATTATTGAATGTAACTAATATATTCTAACACAAATCACGACTATATTCACATATGGGCCTGCATTGTTTTTATACTCTTAACTAATTTATTCAGTATTTTTATTTCTCACATTATTTGGGGAAGTTTTTTTTTTAAATTAAGTAATCATGGTTTCATATTAGTACACGAATTACGCAATTTATCACATTTTCACCTAGAGTAGTAAAAAAACAACAAACGACAGGTAATTTCAGTTAGTCGAAGGTTTCATTCAATAATTTAAACCTTATAATAATAACTTTTCCTTGTCACATGGCCTCAATATGAGCGACTGATAAGCATCCGTTGCAAACCCAATTAAAAACTAAATGGAGATAAAAGCTCTCATCCAAGGGTAAGAACCCATGATATAGTCCGCAGGGTGCTGTGTGCGATGTATATTTCCGCTGCGACGGGGCCATATACGCCGCAGACAGCGCCCGCGGTGTCTGCAGCCATTATCAGTGCGTGGCCTCACGTATTTTCAGCCTGAAATGATCCTTTACGTTGCTTCCATTTGATGATACTTCACCTATATTCCATCAATGACTTTTTTGCTTCGTTTGATGCAATACGTGCTATTTAGTATTAGTCTGGAGGATGGTACAGTATGTGTATAGACATTTAATTGTACATTGACATCAACATTGAACGTTTGAAGTAGCATCTAATTTTGGCAGACATTGATTCAATTATTTTTACTTGATCATATGGGGTAATGATAGACTTACATTGACAGAGAAATTTTAAACAAAAATATCTATATGAATATAACGTTTTCAATTTAATTGATTAAATTCTTTTTTCCTTTTTTTTAGTCCTACATACAATGTATATGAATGCGGAATATCGAAAACAATTTGTAAAATTCACACGTAACATCGGGAAAAACATTGATATTTCCAGGTATCGATACGTTTCTTTGATATTTTTATCTATACGATACTTTTATTTTCCACATTACTTAAGAGTATCCATTTTTTTCAATTCATACCGTGTCGCTGTACGCTATGTCAGATTTTGATATTTTATTTTGCAATTATTACGATTTTTTTTTCTATTTTAGTGTCAAGAAATAAAACTCAAAAGTTGTTTATTTCAACACCTTTACCTAATATTTGTCTCGTTTGTAATTGTTTGCTAAAATTATTTTATATTTGTAATAAGGTATTTATTTTTTCGACCTTTTTGTTTCTGCCGTAAATTGGATAAAATTATTGAATAAAATAAATATATATTCATTATAGAATAAACCATTATAGAATAAACCAGTCAGATCAAAGCTACCGCGATAAACGCTTAGTCCTATTTGACATTTGAAAGCTAATGAATGCATAATTTCGTAAGGCACAATTTCACAACTACGCAATATTCAGGAAACCGTAAATAGTAGTTTCGTATTTTTTATGTAGCCTTAATTTATGTCACTAATAAGGTGCTCTTAGATCGGTGTGCGAAAACTAAGTGAGCTTCAATAATTCCATTTTGGTCATTACAACTAGAAGGCTGAAACTCTTCAGATAAGTATGGGTCAGATTCATTCTCAAGATGCTTAGATCCTTACGCTTGTAAAGCTTTACCGCAGTTAATCTATAAAAATACCCACGGTAAGACAAATATTAAAAAGGAAAATTAAAAAAATAATAACATAAAATATCATTCTTTGACTTTCCGCGATCAGTGCAGGCTTTAACGTGAAAAACCAAGCTTATAATAATGGTACATATATAATAATTATGGGAGAAATTAAAACTAATTTGTTTTTGAAGTAATTAATGATTTATTTTTTGGATTATGCTTTACGCTTATTAATATTGTACATCACTATTCTATCTTTGCTCACTGACGTGAGGCAAAATTACTTAATTTTTCAAAATATTTGTTTAATAATTTTAAACTCTTTGAGCTGTCTCTCATATCAGAGAACCTTTTTATTAGCCATATAATGATAAAAAAGTTGCAAAATTTTTAAACTAACTTTTTCTATAAATATATAAATTTGAGAAAAAAGTTCAAGATTTGAAAGTTATTTCTTCTAAGTTTTAGTTACCATGTGTTGTGCACATTTACAAATCTGCAAATGAACCTAAGGTCAATTTGTACACCCTTATTGCTGTATTGAAAGGTAACTAGTCAATAAAGTAATTTCCATGTTACTGTCAAGCATGAACATAACAGTATGAAAAGTAAAGAGTCTTTTTTTCATTTCAATAAAATTTAAGTAGGTGTCTGAAACAAATTAGTTATAAATTTAAAATGTCCGTAACACAATTTTTTCTCATCTATAATCCTTTTTTGAACTCACAAACTCTTGTTTTATATTTGATTATTTATTATTAATCGAATACGGGTGAATAATAAAAATTACGAAATTATTTTAGAAAAATTTCATATTTAAATATAATTCCATATTTAAATATAATTAATCCGTACCTCAAAGCAAAAAACGAAACTATTACAAGATCATTCACTTGTTCGTCCATACGCCCACTTCTCTTTATAATTTTTTAAACGACTTCAAAAAAGGAGGTGGTTTCCAATTCTACACGTATGAATTATTTTTTCACGTAAGTACCACCGTAACTCGAAGACACGCTGACAAATTTTCATTATTCTTCTTTTCTCTTTCAAAGCAAATGGTTTCAGATGGGCCACATGTAAATATGGTTAAGACCTGATAAAAACTCCAGAATTATCCTGAAGAACTCCTCAAAGGATGAGAGTACAGGGCTCCTTACAAAAAATTGGTAACCTGTTTGAATTAATTTGACGTGTACTTATCAATTATAAAGACTTAATCACCACCATGGTCAGGTTCTGATTATGAAGCTAAAAATGAGAGAGAACTCCTAAAATAAGAAGTACATTCATCGATTTTGGCTTATCTAACATACGATGTTGACTTATCTAACAAGTCCGTTAATCACGAGTGGTGACCAGGGTCTGATGACTAGAGTCATATTTGAGTTCATCTAACTTTTTTGACGAATCTTTTGTCATAATAAAATGAAATCATGTCTTAGCAGAGAGGTGAATGTACTACTTCTCAATCGGATGTAGTATCATATGAAGTCCCATCAAGTTTGAACTTATGTGACTTTTCTCAACGAATTTTCGTCATAAATGGTAGCCTTTAATCATAATGGATGATGAAGTCGAAAGATATTGGCAGGAACACTTAAAAGGTGAAGAATATAATTACTGTAATGGGCAGATTTTATTGATAAATCCTTAATAGTATAGGGTTAGTTTAATCTACTTTGCTTTTGTTAGACTCTCTATATATATGTATATATATATATATATATATATATATATATATATATATATATATATATATATATAAATATATTAGGGTGTCCCTTATATCACCGATTTTTTTTTCTTTTAAATATTGTAACGCATACCCTCTAATTCTTTTTATAGTACTAAAGGCTACCTTCGTGCAAAATTTCATCGTCATATGACAATGGCAACCCGTGCCGACAAGGCATCATTGTTTTTCTAAACAACAGTTTTAGAAGACTTAGTTGCATGTAAGCTATAGTATGAACAAAATACATATTTTATAATAGAAAACAGTGGAAGATTAATTTAGGTTATGTATTTATTTATAATATTGAAAAAGATATATAATTCAGGATTCAGGATACTTTTTTTTTAAAGTATCTTTCTTGCAATCTGGGTACAACTTTCTGTGTTTTTATGCACAACGTAACAAGAACTGTTTTTGTTCTTCTGCAGCAGTTATTAATCCATAAAAATCTTGCATGAGCTTCACGCCTCTCTCTGCTGTGTCATTGACTGCCTTCAAGTGCATAACTTTTTTTTTAGCTTCCTGAAAGGAAGGGATTTGTTCCCATGAAGAGACGTCTTCTTGGAGAAAAGCGTTATCAATTTTTAACCGCGATAATAAATTTGTGCTCTTGATGGTCACGAAATAACTCAAACGTTTTCCTGAAACAATAAAAGAAATATATTAACAAAATTATCACATTTTCTAATGATAAAATGAAAAAAAAACACTTATTCAACTCAACGTACAAAGAAGCAGATATTTCTTCCTTCGATGGAATATATCTCTTCCCAAAATCATACAAACTTTCCCTTTGTAAATTCGATACGATATCAGCTTTGGTTTGTGTATCAACTTCATCACCAAATAATGAAAATAAAACTATTTCTTCTGATAAATACCACAAGTGTCGGCTGAACTTGGTCAGAGCTGCTTTAGAAATCACTTGGTCGACTCTTTCGTAGTTTTTCAATGTTTTTAAGAAACATTAATCTTGATTCGGGGTTTTTACCGCCAAATTGCACTCAAGCCAGGGCTTTACATAAGCCATTGCAATAAATAAGCAAACATCTTGCAGTGCTCGTTTGTCCTTAGCACTCATTTTAAACTGTGATTGCAGCATGCATATCTTTAAAGAGTAAGTAGCTCTTGCCATCCATCTTGCCTGATGCATGGCACCAGGTGGTCTGATTTTAAATTTATTTTGAATATCTCCCCCCAAAAATACTATACACAGTTCAATCAACTCCCGATAATCGTCACGTATAATAGATTTCAGTAGTTCTTTTTTATAATAATTAATAAGTTCGTTAATCATCGTTTCACAAAAATATTTCTTTACAAAATCAGTACATGTTTCGGTAGCAGTTGCATTAACGTTCTTCCAATTGTCTCTAAGTTTTTTAAATAACGGGATATCGGGACTGCTAATAACTTGATGGATCTTTGATTCACACATACATTTCAGTACTATTTCATACATATGATGGCGGCAAGCAAAAAGTAACAATTCACTTTCTAATTTTTGCTCCAAGAGCACGCAAGCCCCATTTAAGCGGCCTGTATTAGAAGCCGTTGTGTCGCAGCACATAATCTGTACCTTGTCATTGAGATCCCAATCAGAAAGGGCATTTAAAACAGCTTCAGCTTGATCTTTGCCAGTACAACTATCGAGTTTTGGCACTGCTAGAAGTTGGTCTTTTTCTCCGAATGAAATGAGAATTGGCAGGCGTTCTTCTTTTGAACCTGTCACATTTAAACCTATTGCCCGGTTCTTCATCTTCGGTGCTTTCCATCCCAATGAATAGTTACAATTTCAGGCACGTTGTTCTGAAAATCAGTTTTTATCGATTCTGCTCTCTCTTTTCTCATTTAAGTCCGAATTCGTTGAATAGAAGACTTGTTGATAGGAAAGTCTTCACAACTGAGACCAAGTGCTTCTACAACAGCCTGAAGTATGTAAACAGAATCCCTTACACTTAGTTGACATCTATCTAAAGCTGCAACTAGTTTAAGGGTAATAAAACACGTCTTTCCTCTTTTTGTAGCAGATAGCGAAGTCACGGATTGCGATTGCGAGGTGGAAGGTAAATTTTCTTCCAAACTTTTGTCAGAACTGGTAGACTATTCGTGAAGGTGGGATAGAGGTGTCTGTTATGTGGATAGGGTGATTTTTTCCCAAAATATGATGCACTCACGAATCACAAGATTTGCACTTTCATTAAAAGTCAATTTTACCTCGCGAATATTAAAAAACAGAACAGAGAACTTGACGATTAGAAGGCAACTTTGCACCCGTTATTTGGTGATTTATCTCACCAACCAAGAAAATATTTTTCTTATTACTCTTGAAAATAAACTATTATGCAAGTTAATTAAGCGATACACCGGTGAACACTTGGAAACAAATGACTACAAGAGCGAGTACGCGCCGGTCATCCGCGTTACTTGTATGAACATGTTTCGCGCTCAACTCGGCACGGGTTGCGGTGCTTCAAATAAGATAAATATTTATTTTTGATAAAGTATTTTTGATATATATATAAATATATATATATATTTATATATATATATATACATATATATATACATATATATATTAGTAGATTGCGGAGGTAAGTAATAAGAAAAGACATGATGTAATTCTCTAAGGTTACCACAGTATTTCACTGCGGTGGCTCCAGTTAATGCTGGTATTTTTAACATTTTATAATATATTTAAAGTCGGTCCAATTATTTTTTTATAAAAGTTTTGTAATAACTCGGAAAATACCAGCTAAAAATAAATTTAAATAATTGTGCATGATGAAAGAATTTTGGTTAAGCTACTAAGTAATAGAAAATTATTTACAATACTACACAAGGAAAAGTTGTATAACAGGTTAACATGTTTCGGGCTCTAGTATTTTTAAAACTAGCTTTACCACTTATACGGGGTTTATTACTTCTTTATCTATATTTACTATTCTTGGCCTATTTGTTATTACCATTCTTGGTCTGTTTGTTGGATTCATTTAGTTAGTATTAGCCAAATATGGGCGTTTTTGTTGGTGCCTCCGAAAAATATATTTATTTTCTAACCTTACCAGTGTATTTAAAATTTTTAGTTACTTTTACGGTCCAATTACAAAATTTGTAATCAAAATTAATGCTAACTTATGCGAAATTAATTTTAGCTAAAATTAAGCTATGTTTGTAATGTAGTATTAAACCCTTTGGTGTAAGTCAACCACCTAATAGGAAGAATGGCTGCTACCTGATGAGAGCACGATCCGCATAGGACGCTTGTGAATATACTACTACGTTCATCATATTTCCTGTGCTCATGTTATTCAACGGAATATTGCGAGATGCACGCAGTTTAAACATTTTTATCTACTCCATTGACCACTCCAAAAATGGAATTATGGTGTTTTTTTTGGTAGTTCCTGTCTAATCACTAGATTATATTTCTTCGAATTCCTATATGTTTCTGATTATTACTATTTCTTTACTTTATTCAATATTGTTTTGTAGCCATTTGTTCCTATATACTTCTATGTGCCCAGCGATTTGGTTAAATTTGTAAATCGATAAATAAATGAAAAAATGTAGTTTATCTTTTGTCTACCATAAATTGCTCAAACTAAAGCATGTTTGCTAAAGAAATATGGAATAAAACCGCTAAAAGTTCACGTATACATATTTTTCTGTTGTCCGAAGAATCAGTACATTGGCAAAAAATATACATATATAAAATATATATTTGAATTATAGCAAATTAGGAAATAATATGCATACCGCAAACTAGTTGTATCACGAGTAGAATTATCATAATTATGCTATTTTCTCCCTCCCTCCCCCCCCTTCTCCGCGATCATTAAAACCTCCGCAATATCCGTCAAATAGTAACGATCATCAGGGTTGGAAGTCCAGATCGTGTCGGGGGGAAATACTTGCGATAATCAATCTCTCAATAAGCTGGTCTCTTCCTCTACCTTCCAAAAAAACAAGAACTTTTTAAATTTAATATATATATATATATATATATATATATATGTGTGTGTGTGTGTGTGTGTGTGTGTGTGTGAGTGTATTGTACTATATATATACATATAAATGCAAATACGTACATCGTTTTTATAAATATTATATAATCGGCAAAACTTTAAAACAAAGGTCGAAATTGCATTCTTTATTTAACATTTTCTTTCCTCCACATACAGGAGGAAATGACATCTTTAATGTTGATTCCTTTCTTTATATTTAAAAACCAAAACTGATCCCTCTTTTCTTCGATGATCTGTTTTCTTTGCGTATCTCTCGACAATAATTGGATGGATTATAGATAAAATAAACATAAGAAAGTCATCTATGATAATAATGACATCAGTTCACGAAATAATCATAGATACTGATGACTACATTTTTAGTCGATTAATAAAATACAAATAATAGGTATTAATATAAATATTGATTATCTAAATGTAAAAAGACTAAATAAAAATATGTTATCAATAGACTTAATAACGACATTAAGACAAACAGTAAACTTGGTGAGAAATACACAAATAATTTTATTGATTCCAGATCAAGGGAAGGCAAGGCAAAATAAATTAGAAAAGGATAACTGTAACGAAACATGAAAAATTAACATATCCATATATTTTGTACGCAATTTCCATTCGCCTCCATTTTTTTGAACATTCAGGACGAGAAGAGGGTGAGACAGAACCTGTTAGATTTCTCGCGGCGCCGTCGCTTTACAGCATCGCGTACTCTAGCAACACAAACGCAGAAGTATAAATCTGACAAATGAAATTACCGTAATGAATTAAATGAAAACCTGGCCACTTTTACCATTTTCTTTCTTTTTTTCACGTAAAATTATTAACATCTCCTACTTAAAGAAAATTAATGCGCTTTCACATTTTTCGAAATCCTCATCGAATAAATATATTTTTGGGACATCACGTAGATACGTGGTGAGTCCTAATGGTTTAAACTGCTAAGAAAAGTGTCAGGAAAATATTTACTGTCATCCTTGTGAGTAAACCTGATACACCAAAAACAGCGAGAATTATTTTTACCCAAAAGAAAACAGGAAAGAGTCCATGTATTTTTAGACTCATGTATTACAAAAATAATAATATTGTTACAAGAATGAAAATTATTTTATACTAAGGAATGGTGAGAAAAGAACACCTTTGAAATTTTCAGTTGAATCGTCTATCAGACTAATGAAAAATCTTATATTTTCATGAAATCAGTTTCTTTAATAACTGTTTCTAAATGCTATTTCCACGGAATAAAAGAAAGTGCAGATTGTCCTCTTATAACTTCTATACAAATATACATATGTTAATTGTCAGTCATGAGTAAGTGACGAAAATATTTAATTTTCCATATTAATAAAACCTAAAGTAATTGAGCGAGGAAAAAAGTAAATTATCAAAACATCTAGAGCACTTCCTGATGCCATAGAAAGCTGAAATTTGGTATGCCGACTGAGTTTAGTGGACAAATAACAAAAAATATATATGATTCCTCCCTCCTCCTCCTCAACTGCACACAGCAGGAGGGGTGAAACTCCATAGCGCCAGCTGTATTGTAAAACTTTAAAAAAACAAGAGCAAACTATAAAATGATTTGAGATGCCATCAGAACCATTTTATATAGAAACGTTGCCAAGAATCATACTACTTTAACTGTTAAAAAGTTATGAGAACTCATATAGAGCCAAGCCCTAATTAAGTCCAAATTTTGATAAAAGGAAGTTACAGGGCTGAGCTGGGTCAGAAACTATATTAGCATATTGTTTAATAACATCCTATCATCTGTAGAGTGAGCTATCATCTGCCATCTTTAGAAATGAACTGCTGATGTTTTGCTAATTTGCCATCATTCCGCGATATGGTAAAATCCTATAATTTTCTTTGAACAAGATTTTGACTCACTTAGATCTTGGCTCTACATCAGATCTTATAACATTTTGACAAAATGTAACAATTTTACATGAAAGTTAGTAATATTTTTACATTAAAGATTTTGATGGGATACAATTTTAAACATTTGTATGTAAATATATCGTACTATAATTAAACGTTTAGAAATCAAAATATTAATATTATTCTTTACCACATATATATATTTCATAGATCTAAGACAAAATCATGAATTCCTCAGAAACTATGAAATCCAGAATAATAGCTGTAATTTTCTGCTAACCTTTAGATAAACTTCTAGCAATTCTATTTGTAATAATTTAAGTAATGTTTCTAGAACTATACATATAAAAAATATAACTTTGAAAATAATAACTATGGTATACTTTTAACCCGTCCCTTTTCAATTTACTCCTAACAAATCTTTCTCTTCCTTCTTATTTTATACTTAAGAAAAATGATTCCAATAATAACCGCAAGCAAAATGACTCTTCGTGAAAAACATTTTTCTAAGGCTTGAATATTACCGTGTTATTATCACTGTAACAATTTTCTAGCTATCTGTGAAAGCAGTGGCTTCTAGATCATAAACAACTACAAAATGTGGAGACGTTTGGTGACCAGCAGACGCAGGGCCATTAATTTCAAGCAGCGTACAAAACGACACCCAATTCACATTACTTTGTAAGCAAAACTTTCATAGAATTTCAATACATCTTTATTTGCTTTTTTATCTATCATATAGTTAATTAAAAATGATTAGCTGAATTGGGTTAGGAAGAAATTTAGTGTTCATTAAATTCAAAAATGAAAATTCTAGGGGAATTTTTATATGAACTAAACAACTATTTAAATTTTAATTAAAATTTATACCAACATTCAATTGCATATTTTCTACTAACTTAAATCCATGAGGTATCCCCATACGATCGTCACTTTAACTACACACTTTTTTCCCAAATCCCGACAAACCGTATAGCTCCACTTGGTTTCATGATCGTATGTCGCGTCAAATATATATTTCTACGTAGTATTTATTAAAAACTCCAATTGTACATATCATAGGAATATCACAAAGCTTTTCAATTATAAACTTTACTGTAATAACAGCAAAATTAGTGCCCTGGCGAGCAGTTGGTGATTTTCCTTGAAGTCCCTATTGATTATGGACTTTTATTGTAATTTTAATAATTTTTTGTTAAATAAAATAAGCATTGTAGGCACACAATTAAATTTTTTTATTCACTTTATTTTTTTTCTTGTTAAGAAAATACTTTCATTGCTTATTGGGATACAACTTTTGTTAAGTTTTTTTTTAATTTTTTGAGAGATCGTTAATTAATTAACATTATCATAACACTCACTAAAACTTATACATCTAACGTGTCTAACATGTAGAATGTATTATTTCTATCAATATCCGTTCCGTTTATACATTGGAAATCCACTTTTCTGCTTTTTGACGAATGTAGGTTTTTTGCAAAATTAACACTACAAAATATTAAAAATTTTGCGAAAAGTAAAAAAATGGATTATAGATAAAATATTTTCTTTCATGTGATTCATATAAATGTTAGATAGAAATTGCCGATATGACTATTATATCGAAAGAATTTATTTTAATTTAACAATTCGTAATCAAGTTAAATGTAAATTTGGTCAAAAATAGAAATATATTTTTCCTATTGCTCCCTTCGTCTATTTATGAAAGACAATCGTAAACCTTTAAATAAACTCAATGAAACAGAAATCTAACAATCCTTCATCTGTCGAAATTGCGGAACCCGAGTTGGGAAATGTGACTAAACTTATATAGGCGCACGTACAGCATCACTAAAACTTGTTTACTCTCAAGCTGACTCTCGACTATTTTTACCCCCAAGCAATCGTAATTAACCAAGAAACACGCCCGTCGACTTGGTGGTGCATAAAGCAATTAACTATCTTGCAACCTCTGAATAAATTCTGAAGACTTTCTAACTCTTATTACCCAAACAAATCCTCTTAATATTCTTCAACTGTACAACACCACTAAACAGACTCTAAAATGAATTTCATTTTCTTGACTCTGCTAGATGATGAATGTACATTCCAATATATGCATTTAATTATCCACAATAAATTATTCCAGTCGTCATTTAAAATTCACATTTCTTGTTTTTTCGAATGTTTAAATCTTCTTCTTCTCCACATCTTAAATACTTAGCGGACATATTGTTATTCTTTAGTTTTACAGGGGCAGTAACTATATAATATATATATATATATATATATATATATATATATATATATATATATATAAGTCCATGCAAGAATTCAGTTTTAATAATACTTCCAACGTACTTAGAATGATAAATTTTAGAAACTGAGGCTTGAAACCAGGTAGCCCACCTCTATTTGCCAACAATTCTTAATTTAAAATCAGTTTGTAGCAATAGAAATATTCTTTTCTTCATCCTCACTATTCCAAAGATTTTGTTAGGTAAGATTAGTCGAAACAAATAAATATTTATATTATAAAGCATCTATATATCTCATTTTATTAATAATTAATGATATAATAATTTCCAATAGCAACACAGTCTAACGAAATCTCCATTACTTTTTTGGGAAATAAATTTACCACAAAAATTGACTTCATAAAATAATCAAATCATATTCACAAGTCGTATCAACATAATTATCATAATATCTTACTAATTCTCTCACTTCTATTTAAGCTAACTCTAAAGTATTCTAATTCTAGCTTTAATAAAAGTTTTTTTAGACAATTTTTGTTCTTAGAACAGAACCACCACAATTCCCACTTAAAACAAAAATTTTAATATACTAGTACCGTGAGAAAATATTAGTATCTGCTGTTCTTTTTTACCATAAATTGCGACGTTGTATCATATTAATAAGAGAATTTTAAACTAATTCAATAAAGCTATTTATATAGTTTCATATCAATTCAGCATCATCTGGTATGGAAAAAATAGTTCCATATTCAAAAATAAAATTCCTACATCATTGAGAAAAGAAAGAATGGACACCTTTAAAAACGTATTTGTTCTCCTTTTTATGTCAATAAGCTTAACATGTGGGTACAAACTTGCTTTTTCGTAATATCACTTAACCTTTTATCGTGACTCTAAATTGTAGTTATGTTTTCCCTCAAGCCTCGATGAAATCTTATTGAAATCTTATTCGAATAGGATCGAATTTTACATTTTCATTTAAAACTTACACTTGTACATTAATACATAATGCAGAACTGTTTAGTATTATATTACGGATAAATCGATACATTCATCTGATTTATCTACATAGAGAAAAATATAGATTACTCTAAACCAACTTAATATATACGTGCAAAAACAAATCAATACCACTCTCCACGTTGTATTAATACGATGAGTATAATAATATGCGATAAGTAATCAATACCACGACAGTAAATAAATACATGAGCAGTATCATTGTGTCACGTGTCCAAAACGCAAAATATTTATAAATTAGAACAGGTTGCCTACACGCAAACACAGATAACCGCAGCCATATTACTTCAAAAATACTTTTATGTTGCTAATTTGTGATTCAAATTACAATTAATACACGATATTGATACGTTGCAATGAATTAATACTAACTACACATATGAACATTCCGGACCAATACACCACTCACTTCATCAAACGAAGCAAGGTTATCGATGACAAGAATATAAGTGAAATATCATTAGGACAGGACTTCATCATTCATAGGATATATCATCTAGGGCAGAAATTCCCAACCAGCAAGGCGCGCCTTTCTAGGGTATCAAAAGAGGTCATAAGGGGGTCTAAAGTATTTAAAAGAAAAATCCATTTGAATTCTTAAATCAAGTCAATAATTCTTTCGGTTGCATACGTCAAATTAATACAATTTTAAATTTATTTTACTCAAAATTGAGGAATAAAGGTCCTGAAAATGATATGTTTTTTATTGAAACAATGAGAGAAAATTAAAAGTGGCGGGGACATAAATATATTTTTATAATCCAAAGAGGCTCGATGCAAAAAAAGATTGGGAATCTTCTATCTAGATAAAATTTAAACGTAAGTCCACTCACCGGCAGTGGCCGTAACGAATGAAACAGCACTCACCGACCTATATCCTCAGCTACTTCCTCCTGACGACAAGAGCTTTTAGCCCCACTTAGCTTTCGAACGGGGATGCAACGGAAGTTAATCCGTGTCACAAATTAAGGCCATGCGGCAAACATGAAGCTGCTATTTACGACTCGACGGATCCTACGTAGTAATGCGGAAAGGTATTCCATACCCTTATAGTTTACAGTTATATATAGTATTTAGCTAGGAAAATATCTATAGCTTTCCAATGTTGAATTATACTAAATTAGTACTTGCGATAGCTTTAAATAGGTTACAGTTATCGCGTTCAAATAGATCGTGGTCTGGATTAATATGTTGATATAAGATTTAAAGTAACTTCTGAGGGATGGCATCCATATATTATAATATTCATTAGGTTTCTCCTTAATTACATAGCAATATACAAACGCGTATCCCGATAGCAGCAGACCGTGGACAAATCCTAGCGATTTAAGGTTGAAAAAATATGAAAAGATTTTTCTGGGTCTATTAAACTTCCAGTGTCTTCTACAATCTGATTAACTCTTATCGGACTCGTGGTTCTACTGTTTTCCTACCAGGTGCCAGCTAATGTAGGTAAGAAAATTATTTGAAAACTTTTGAACATTATTAACCGCGTAAATATTATTTTAGAAATATTACTTTTGCCCCATATTTTGTAGTTATATCTTGAAATTCCAGCAAACAATATTAAACGTAACACCAGTCTCTTATAATATTTAATAGATTTATTGCAACTAGAATTCAAGTAGAGCAGAGTTGAAGGAATTAAAATAATGGGGAAATAAAATTGCTTACCATACTTCTGACGTCATGTAGCTAAATAATTTTCATAGTATTTTGATGCGCACCCCCGTGGGCTTGTGCTTCATTATCAGCACATACCCGTGAGATTTCCATCTTTTGATCTGTACATGTACATAAATGGTACATACGACCGATATTGTTGAATCTTTTTTCTACAGGTTGTTTAACTGTCAGAATAGAAGCCTACTGATTTTCACGATGATTGATTAAACAAGGATTTAATTTTTGTAAAGAAAATTTCTAAAAAACGTGCTTAACGACTGTTCTCGACTTTTGCTTTTTGCGGGATCTTTTTTGCCCCTTCACTCTGCTTCCTGTTGTTTTTAATTTTTTTTTGTTTGTTACCTTTTTCGACAATTATTTATATAATAAACAATAAAAACGGTATTTTGATTTTGGCATCGATTTTTTTTATTCAATTTATAAGTCAGATGGCACGAGTACTATCAAATATCCATGATACTAAACGAATTCTAACTTTGCAATAAATCAAAAGAGTTTGTGCCTTTAAAAAATTAATTTTATTTGAGAATTAATTAGCGTTTGACTTTATACTGTACTTAAAGAAAACACTCTGCATTACTTTCGGTCTAAATTAACACAGCACTTGAATAAATACAAAAAAGGATGGTTTTGAGTGACAAGTGCTTTTATTTTACATGTGAACCCAGTAGAAAACAAACATAAACAATACACCTGGGAGTGTTATAACAGAAACCTATGCAAGGGTCGTTTTGAGTGACAAGTGCTGCTGTTTTACATATGAACAACAAGTAGAGAAAACAAACATAAATAATACAACTGGGACTGTTATAACAGAAACGCAGGAACATACATAAATAAATAATTACACGGGCACCGCTTGTCATTTTTCCAGAAAATAAACACACACCTTACACGGAGTCACTAAAGTTCAAATGAATTTATGTTATGGTCTACTAATCTACGTTTGTATATAAAACTCTCGCACGACAACAGACGCAACGAGAATGATATAACATTAGCCTTGACCTTGTCATATTAATTGCTATATGTATCCGGGAATTCGTTCGTGTGACATTCGGAGTAAGTTATCAGATATTTTCCTTTTTCTCTCTCAGAATACTATGAACACAAAGTTAACCAAAAACGCTAATAGACGGCGTTGGCGGCCAAATCGTTTCCAACGCCTCTGATATTAGCGTGCACATTGAACGCAAATTAAACATTAATGTATCCTCTTTATTTGTTAACCGATTGAAATGAAATTAAGCCTAAATGTTAGCCCAAATTAATCTAAATACATTACTGAAAACCGCATCCAAATATTTTTGGCCATTGCTGAGATTAACGTACACAACGAAGGAGCGCACAGGCAAAAATTCTAAAAACTATTGATTTAGGCTTAGTAGCTTGTCTTTAGAAGGTAGCACTTAGTTTTACTTAAAAATGACTCAGTTCTATTTTGATTTTATTATATGTATAGATTTTACAAAAAGTATTGTTTATTGCAGTCAAGTCGTTTGTAACCAAGTAATCTAAAGCATTTATGAATACTATCAGCATAAAAAAGTTAAAACAAAGACATTTATTACATCGCTCTAAAAAGTGTCACCCTCCAATTTTTGATACCATACACTAGACCCTCATGGTATTTTTGATAATCTTTTTGATCCCTAATATAATTAATTTCTTAGTACTGTCCAGCATTGATAGTAGTTTGTTCCACGATAATAAAAAAGTTAATTATTTGGTTACATATTTATATTTATTTACTTAATTTTAGTCGAAGAGGGGTGCGCCTTGCGACACGTATATTAGTTTTTATGCGTCGGAAAGAGTTATTTTAAAGGTAAAAACAAAAAGTATTAAATAAAAATTGAATTCATCTTAGGCATAACGTATTTCAACTTAGTTTATTACACGTTTACGTTAAACGTTTATTTAATTAAACGTATCGCTTGTTAGGCACGTTTTATCAATTTTTTGCATGTAGTTACGCAAATGATCATGTCTACATATGAAGCACTATTTAATAGAGAATTATCTATGTAATTTACAAAATATATTTTCAAAATTTGAAATAATTACTATTCAAACATTATGTAAATTACTTGTAACGAAGATATTGACCCTTCGGAAACTTTCAAAATTTACACTTTTCGCAATTTCGTAATCTTAAAATATGAAAGAAAATATTCTCTTCAACTTAAATTTATGTAAACATAAATTGTAATAATATATATTTTGTAGCATATATTTCATTGATATAAGAAAAAAATTTAAAAATTACAAATTCGTGTTCTCCCATTTACTAAAAATGCGGAAAGAGGGAAACTCATACGATATAATTGAAACAACTATTGTAGCTTGGCAAACAGCAAATAAAAATAAAAGTTAGTCGTCTAGATTCACTGTCGCAAAACCGAGATAAACTTTGTAGTGTGTTGATATACATAAAAAACTAAAGCAGAATAACTAACGGTCCGACAAGGATCCGACCTGGATTAAAGTTAGCAGGTAATGTTCAATTCAATATTTGCAGAAAGTTATTCCGACGTTATTTTATTCACGACTTCTCTTCCTGCTACTCTTTCTATTAAAAAACGGGCACATGTTCTGCGAATGTTTTACTTTAGCTAAAATTACTACGTTAAAAGATAGTTTAATCCTTCAAATTTATAAAAAAAACTTGAGAGGTGTCATGGGACACCCGGATGGAACGAAGTTCCTTTCGATTAATTAGTGAAGGAATTGTAATAAAATTTTATTTATTTTAAGTTTTAATAATAATTATTGTTATTATTTTTTATTATTTATTATGTACAAAAAACCTGTATACACTCAACAAAAATAATCGTCGCGACACCACACTGTTCAATGCGAAATAGAAAGACGAAACGAAAATAACTGGCTCGCTTTCTATGAGAGAGAGAGAGAGACAGACAGAGAAACACGCGCACGCCGCACAGCTTGCAGCGCGCCCGCTAGCAACTATAGCAAAAAGTGTCGTTACAACTTTTGGTCTTAATTTTTTCCGTCTAGCTCCCTTTCGCAACGCGCGACAAGGAACTTCGTTCCAATTATGTTTTCATTCCTTGTATTGACGAGTAGATTTCCCTAGCGACTGTTGTGGTGACTAATGTATGACAGAATTGACAGATACTTTCTAAACAGCTAACTTTAGATATTAAATGTTCTCTTATAGTTTTCAATCAATATTTTGAGCAAAGTGACTGTTAAATGTCTATAAAGCAACTAATAATACAATCAGATATTTTCAAGGAGACAAATAATATTTTAAGGTCTAACAAAACTGTCGAACACTTGTGTTCCCTAAACACATGTAAACATTTAAGTATAAGTAGTATTTCCGTTAACTATTTACAAATATTAATATTTCCTTGCGTATACGTATTTCTCATTTTCATATCATGATAATATTTAATGTCATAATATTGGCTTTTAGTGTACGTTATGCATTTATACAATGCCAAGCAATGATAATGATTTATACAGGTGATCTCCAAGTCACTTTAAAGATATGCTCTCTAATGTCTAGATTGTATTATCAAATTGTTTATTGTCGAATTTATTCAAAGTAATACGTCTACTAATGCGTCTTTCACATATATAAAAATATAATGCATATTCAATAATTATAAGGTCAATAATGGTTTTAGTTTTCCTGTAATCTTCTACTCAGATTTTACCAACCCTCGTTTTTCATGATTTTTTAGTCAGTAGTTTCGGAATGCCCTATTTTCATATTTTATTTGAATGTGTTTTAAATAGACAATTTAACATTATGAAAAAAATATTTTTGTATTCCTCATAACCCGGAAAATTTGCAAAAAATTTTAAAATTTCGTCGGTAATTTACCCCGTCTTCGTTAATATTTTCAAAAAGATAACTAGTCAAAATATGTGGGTTAATAAGATCTATTATATGCCAAAAGTCAAATTTCTAGGTAGTCTACTTTCTGAGAAAACAAACTGCGGCAGATGGACTGACAGACATACGTGAGTGATATTATAAGGCTCCGTTTTTTTCAATTTGAAGCACTGAACCTTAAGAAGATAGGCAGATGCAGTCAACTTTTCCTACTCTACAAAAAGTAATGTTGTGAACTTCCATTTTATGCCTTACATTAGTTTCGCAACAAACCGCTAGAGATTCTACTACCATTACTTGCTGTATTGTTAGTTATTTTTTGCACATAACACACAACTTGAAAATATCGTATATATATATATATATATATACATATATATATATATATATATATATATGCATATATATATTATTTTGAAAATATGATATGCTTCCATCGATTGGGGAGTGCAAATATCATTCATTATTCAAACAATTTTAGTTCTAAAATGGCGACAAATGGTATTTTCCAACTTTCAATTAATATTAAAGCGGTCTATTCCCACATTCCGTTACTTATTTAAATTAGTAGTGGGTAATATAAGCGAAGATATAATAATATTTACTAAAGCCTCGTGTACTATTAAATAATGAAATTAAAAGATCGATGTGCTGAAATTGGAAAATGTTTAATGCATCCATAACTATGTTAAAATAAAGAAATTCAAAAAAATTCTAAAAGTCGAAAACTTAATGTTATTTGGTTTAACTGGAAACATAAATAAACGATTATGCAAACGTAAATTTTGGTTTCAATTTTAATCATAATCTTTCTGACTACTTTTTAGCAAAAGTTGTGATGATGGTATCGAAACATGGAACTGCCAGGATAATTTTAAAATAAAAGCAGATTTATTGTAAATTTTTCTGCACTAAATTTCATTTGTGGAAATATATATTTAATAATGATTAATATGGTCTACTTTTTAACATCGTTCGCTACTAGATGTAGTTAAAATATGGATTGAAATAAGAAATAACGAACGGAAAAAATTATGTACAAATTTTATAATATTTTTGTACACCTCGTAAAAGTTTTCTAAAATATTACATTTATGTACAGTTCTACACGAAGAAAATTATATTATGTAACTAGTTGATACTTGAAACATGGTTTTTCGGAGACATTGCTCTCATATCAGACCCCATCATTTGCCCCATGTTCACTTGCACTTAATAAATTTAATCTTATAATAGATATATCAATAATTTCGATACTCGATTTATCAATTTTATTTTCGATGCTGATCTCCACTGTTAAATTAAAATTCAAGTCCATATTACGTAACACATCAGGTCCCAGGAAATATAAATTATGAAATATGGCAAGTATTTCAAAATTTTTGAAATGATTAGATAAGTAATAGATTTTGATTAATAAGTAATTATCTTATCGTTACATAAATTATAAATCGAAAGCAAAAAACATGTTATCCTAAGGTACAATACTTTGAAAATGTGACTATTCACACGCTTATAATATATACAATTTTTACATATTATAATGTTCCGTCCCTGTTAGCTTATACCCAATAGTAGAAATCTCTGTACCCAAAAGAATTGTTTAAAGCCAAATTACGTAGCCGTATATACGATATATATTTTCTGTATGTAGCTGTATATACGATAGGAGAGAACATCGACGATGTGAGGGAAATTCGACCGTAAAAATGAACAAATGTTATTGATAAAAGCAATAAGGTTCCTAATATATATCGACTCAATCCTGGTAATTTAAATAATTTTATAGAAACTGCCCCCATCGATATGGTTTTTCTACTGAATGTTTAAAGATTTTTTTAATGAATGAATATTTACATTTGAACCAATTGGAACTTGTTCGCAATGAAAATAATTTCCTTACGACTTAACTCTAACTTTCATTCTTTTACAAAACAAACATCCTAGAATTTTCATCAAAAATAATGTGATGTTGCTTGTACAGATAAATATTTCAAGTAACCTTTAGTGTATGCATCTTAAATGTTTAATATAATTCAAATTTAATGCGGCGCTTGAATGCAAAATTTATTTCAATAAATATTTAAACTTTTCTTCAATTCATATCAGACTATATATGACACAAATGCCTTCGAAAGTCCATTTGATTAATAGATAATCCGAATTATTTCTTAAATCATAAAGATATATTTTCTCTTATATCCTCCATACATAATTTGTGTGGAGAAATCAAGAGACAAATGTTATTGGTAAGTAATGAGGAACAAATGATATTAGTAAAAGCAATAAGGTTCTGATATATATCTGCGCAATCCTGATAATATTAAGATTTTTAATGAAATTTCCTCAGTTGTCGGATAGTTTTTCTACCGAAATTTTAAAGTATTTTCTAAACGAATTTACGTTGACATTTTAACTGACCGAGCCTTATTCGCAGTGAGAGTAATTTCCTTACTATTTGAATCTAATTTCCATTATTTACAATGCAACCTTCCTCGAAATATTCATCACAAATACTGTGATGTTGGTTGTGCGGACAAATATTTTAAGTAGCTTTTAGTTTATGCATCTTAAACGTTTAGAATAATGCAAATTGAATGCAGTACTTGAATATAAATTTATAATAAATTCCATAAAAGGTTATAATTTCTCTCATATTATCAATTTTATATGATTTCGCCATACAAATTGCATTATCTACATCTTTTTTTTATATCTTTTAAGATATTCAAGAACAAAGCATTGGCATGAAGTTTCATAGCGACATTCCAACTATAAAATTAACTCGCATTTGTGAATATTCTGCGGTAAATTTATCATTAAGTATATCATTATATTGATAGGTTAACTTAATAATTAAGATAATTAAATTAATACACCAATTTAAGTAGAAATAACTTGTTATGAAAAAGTCAAAATCAAATAAGAGTACATGAAAATTGTGATTAAAAATAACATGTTATTTAATCTTTATTATTTATATATATATATATATATATATATATATATATATATATATATATATATATATGTATATATATACTCAGAAGAAAACAAATTAAAGAGGTACAAGAATCATTCGTACCTATATAATATACTCAATGAACTTGTAGTACACGCTCCAAATTCGACTGCCCTTTTCGCCAGTATAGTCGTATTAGATTACCGATTTTCAAATCTCAGTGGGTATAAAGTGTAATTTTTTTTCCAAAACCTTTTGCACCACTTCCACTCCCTTAGGTGTTAAGTTCCGACTATCGACTCAGTGTGTGTATACTTATAAGTTTGGTAGATTTTTTAAATCGTACAACCAGCAAGTTGCAAGTTGTCCCAATCGTACGTCCATCTGTGGGCATTTATTTCTAATAGTGGTGCACTGATGAAATCAAAAGGCGTCTACTATTAAAAAAAGTAATTAAAAAGTAATGGAACCACGACATTACCAAAACCACCAAAATCAGACTCATTTAAATATAGTGTTCCGTAATTTGACGCTACATCAAAACGATAAAAAAATATAGAAGCCCTGCAAATACAAACTCGTACAAACTCGCGTCCTAAAATTCCTTAGACGCACGCCAGTCCACAGCGACTATAGTACTGGACGTCCGGTAATACAGAGCAAAGTATAAGACATCCTACTTCAAGAGAAAACACCGATGAAACGGACAGATCAGGTCCGATAGACCAATGAAATCCAGCCACAGAGTTCCTCCTACGGAAGTACACCCTAAAAGCTGCCGGAGAGAAATATCATGTGGTGCGTCAGTTATCTACAAACACTCTTGACATGATAAGCACAACAAATCTGTCAATCTGCAAAATTTATCACGCTGTACTTCAGGCTAATAAGAGTTGCAAGTATATTATTTTTCCATATAAACTTTAACACTCTCTTTCACTTCCTAGGAATTATATTTCAACAATCGGTGAAATATGGTTTTGATTATTTTCTTAGTAGACTATTCGTGTCATGTTTAATAATGTAAATAGGCTTGTTACATCTTTTTTTCCATACCAACATTGAGACTTTTTCCCTAACTTAGGCAAGAAACCTTTCCTTATAAGTCTCATCGTACAAAAGGGCTCTATTATTCATATTGCTAACTTCAATAGTTATCGTTATTAATTAATGAATCAGTCAATTGGGACATACTTCTTTACACGTATAAATTAACCAGAAAGTTAGAATAATTATTCTTGTATATTATCCCTAGAACCAAATGACAAGTGTAGTTAGTAGAATACGAATAGACATAATGGATATACCATATATCTCGACTTCTACTGAACGAATCAATATGGAAGGATCGGTAAGTAAATTATTGGAGTCTCTGTCATAAATCAACTTTCGCTCAGGGCATGTTTTTGTGCCAACTCTCTTAAATAAACGAAGAGATAGTCATGAAAAGAAAATCGTGAACAAAAGCACTGGTCAAGATTATTATTTGATTATTTTCCTTTTTTTAATGTAATAAAAGCAAAATATTGGCAACTAAAACGACATTATAAATCTATGCAACTTGCAGTTAAGAAATTCGTTTGGAAACTGTGAATATAGTATCTAATATTCTATAAGATGCCAATTACATATAATATGGCACAAATATAGCTAAACATATTAAAATATGCTCTAACGACATTTTACAAATATTTAATTTTTCAGGCGATGACAAATTAAATATTTGTAAAATGTCGTAAGAGCATATTTTAATAAATCAAAATCGGAAAAAATGATTCGTTTCTACTTGCTTTATTGTTCGATTCGTGACGTTAAAATTGTTCTTGTGAGAAATTCGTATACTTCACTAAGCTGTACTTAATTTTTGTATGTTCTTCTTTTATTGTGTTTAGTTTTCTTTCAAACTTTTACTTTATTTACTGCTATGTTTTTATTCTTTGGAAAAAAGAAAAATTTCAAAAGCTTATTTGTTTATGAGTCATCCTTCATAAACATCTGTCATAAACTTTATTCACTTTGGTTCAGTTTTTTTTATTTTTATTGACAATTTAATGAATTAATAAAAATCAATCACAATATTGATAGGAGGAGAAAAATGTTTGTATATTTACAATATTTTTTACGTAAATACGATACGACCCTCAATGCAAATTTGATCAGTACTATTGAGTTTACATTAGAGTCGGAAAACGTTTTAAAAATTGTTGTCTACCTCCTTTTTTTAAAAAAAATGCTATGTACAAATATTTAGAATAAGACATGCAAAAATTATTACAAACATTAACTAACTTTTATGTTCACGGTAAAGTACAGAATGTTTACTAAAAAAACAAGTTTTTAAGCTTCCAAGATTAAACTATGGAGGAACATAATTCCCTATGACCGCCCATATTTCTATTTCTTCTTCAAAATTAGCCAATTTCATTTCTGCGATTATTATTTTTATGGTAGAAAAGAAATAAGATATACGTCGAGTGTTTATTTCACTAGAAACTTTCTGATTTGTGTAAGATCTTATAAAAAAACGTGCGCACTGGAAATTTGATGATTTAACGTTAACCGACACTAATTACATTGATTTCTTTTTCCATATCGCAATAAAACGAAGCCACCTGTATAAATGACGGTAAATTAAAAATAGAAACTCCGAGAAATAACTTATCGATTCTTTCATATCGATCCATTTAGTAGAAGTCGATAATTATTTCTCAATATACTCTGGTAATTACATGGTCATTTGGTTCAATAGATATGAGGGTAGTGTAATAAAATAATATTTATTCTAATTTTATGCTCTAATCATACGAATAGAATTAAAGTATACTTACCGCATATTTTAATTTAGATAAGTTACCTTATTTCATTACTATAAATCAATATGCCATCATAAGACGGACAATATGTTGTGTTGTTAATAATCATAAATATTTTCACCAGAAAGTACGCTGAATGTTCCCTAATCGATTAAATTCATGGAACGGCCAAATGGCGAGTCTTTCCAAAAGAACTCGATATGATATAACGATAAATTCATTTTATAAATTGACCAGCAATCTTCCGATGATCTAATAGTGCAATTCATAAATTATCTTATCATTTATGTGATTTTTATAAAAAATCAGACGATAAAAAATTAATTTATAATCGTTAATAAATACGACAAATACTTACAAATTTGTATTATTTTTTATCAATGTATTTTTACTGATCAGACAAATGGTCTTTACATATTTACGCGTTATTCTGGAGAGCATCCTTGTCACTTTGATATATTCAATGTGACTGTAGTTTTAGCATTTTCTCATATCTATTGAGCAATTTTCGAATTTCTATGAATATAAGGGAATAGAGAAACATTTATATAATCTTATTTAAGGGATCAACTTTTAAAAAAAGGGTAGCTGAATATCCATATAGCTAACTAAACGTAATGATAACAAGCTGATTGCTATTGATGGAAGACGTTTAATCAGTTCTATTGATTTCCATATTATAATAAGAGATAATCAAAATTTTATTATGTCCGTCCCTCTGTTGCAAACTTGCAGTTTCCAAAATTTTAGAACTGCCTATAAGATTTTTTTCCAGTATGTATTTAAATTAAAAATGTGTTTTCTTAATGTAATGCAAAATATCAATGTGAAAAAGGGGGTAAACATATTTTCTTGAGGTACTTATTGGAAGTAAGTCTTTTAAAATAGAATTAAGATTACTTTTACCATGTTTAAGTTTCAAACCCCATTTGCAAAATAACATACAATATGTAAATCCTCTCCACACCCTTATTTTTCAACCTTAGGCCTGAAAATTTAAAAAAATTAGGTATTAACATGTGATTAAGAAAATGAAATAAAATTATTCCGGTTAACTTATATCATCAATTTCAATAGATATAAATAGCTACGTAGTTCTACTTTGCGCATATTCCAACACGAGTTTAGCCAATTTTAATTTCATTATCACATGAAGTTCAGTAAAATTCGATATTGACTGACCTACACCGACCGACGACTGTATATATGTGTGTGTGTGTATATATATATATATATTTATATATATGTGTGTGTGTGTATATATATATATATGTATATATATATACATAGATTATTATTGTAATTAATAAATTAGCTACAGATAATTATAGATAAAATAAAACTTTAGGAGTATGCAATATAATTCCGCCATGTAAACATTATATCGTCTAGATTATCTTATAGAGGCGTAAAATTTCGAGAATGTATCAAAAGCTAAGATATTTAGAAACTGTTATTTTCTAGTAAAATTTTACTAACGTTCTTTTCTCCATAATTTTGACTACAGTAGTTTCAAACAAATCAATAAAATATATATTTTATAGCCGCAAGGATAGAATATAAATATGCCACCAAGTGAATTCAAGTGAATTTTGTCTATACACCATATATTTACCCCCTTCCCCATCTATTTATAATACGACATCAAAGGGCAATGCGAGTCTGTGTGTTGACCTGCGGTAATGTTGACGTACCTAATGCACAATGATACATGATAATTCAAAAATATATTTTTGAAGTAACGAAAAGCAAATAAAAGCATCATCTAGTGGTAACTTGATTAACGCCATCTAATACTAACTTAATTAATATTCCTGTATCACATGTATCATTACGGTAACCATTAAAATGTTGTATACTCAGTATAAACACATACAATAAAATAAAACTACTTTTGTTAAAAAAACTTTAATATTAAATAGGCATTATAAAATAATAGACGATGGAAAAAATATGTATTAATAAATATGTAACCAAAAAATCAAATATTAAAGTTCAAGGATGTGTCCCATCTATCTTTAAAAGTGGACGTTTAAAGATAGACATCGAGATAACTACTTTTTTTAGTTTCCGTAAACACAAGTTCAACAAAATTCAAAATGGTATTTAACAAGTTGAATTGTTTAAATAAATTATACAATATTAACGTTCTATATACATTGCAAAAAATGAGGCAGAATAATTTGGCATAGTGCTTTTTTAATAAGATCGAGCTTAAATATGAACATTGCAAAGAAAATATTAGCACTTATTTTTGTTAAAAATAGTCAGTATTACAAAAACCTTCACCGCTTTATCATCGTGAAACCTTTATTTTCATAGCTACGTGTGTTATAATGACGCCTTATTTCGCTTTAATTAAAAGCAGCTGAAACAATTGACGTGACGGCTGACTTTATAAGTTATTTAAATATTTCTTTCGATAATTTAGTAAATTTATTCTTGTTAATAAAGTTAATTGGGCGAATTGAAAAGTAAAACAAATATTTTTATACTTACCTTTAAAAATCATGTTAGTGTATTAAATTAGATAACGACAAACAGCGTTATATAAATCAATTTATAAAAAGTATATCGCATTTTAAAAAACACCAATAAAGTCCGTACTCAAGAGAGCTGATTGAGCGTGAAAAATATCCACAGTACCCTTTATAGCAACTGTATCTTTTATTGCAACTTCGAATGTGAAGTTGGAGGCAATTATCCCAACAGGAATCCTATGAGACTCTTGTTGTTCTCCCTTCCATTCAAAAAAAATACTAGCACCTCCCCGATCCAAGTCAGAGTCGGATCACCGCGAATCGTGTGAATCCCTTTCTCTTTAATGGGCAAGACAGGTTCTTTCTTCGTAAATTGTCGCATGAGGTTTAAGTTGATGTGTATCTGTGAGGAAGGACCTATAGTAAGAAAGGGAACTTTGACTGCATCAATGGCCCCATTTTCTAAGCTTAATTTTCTTTGTGAACTTCGGAATCAAATTGCATTGCAGAGGATCTTTTATGTCTGCTTTTGCCATTCCGTGCATTAAATGTCTTACTTGAGACGTGATGCTCAGGTAAGCTTGGAATCTTTCTTGTGAATTCGATTGAAGCTAATTCCCTACGTTTTTCTAATTAGGAGAGATCACATTCATATTCTGATTTAATGTTGTTGGTTGAAGAAACAGCCCCTGTGATCATTTTTGAGACGCTGTATTGAACTGTGTCGATGTTTCCTTTAACAGAAGGGGCGGATGGTGCCGAAATAGGTGCGGCATATTCAAAGGTGGGCCTTAGAGTTGATGTGTATGTATTCAGAAGAGTTTTGGGTTTCAATCCCCAGGATGTACCACAAATTATCTTTAAAACGTTAAGTCTTTTTAAGGCTTTGTTCGAAATTTATTCGAAGTGGTTAGAGAATCGAGTCGAGAGTGTCAACTAGATACTTGGCATGAAACACTTGATTGATTCTGGAGACACAAAGATTTGAATTCGGATTGAAGGAGTTTCTGTATTTTCGATCTGTAGACAAAATACAATATTTTGTTTTCTCAAACAAGAGAAACACACTATTCTAGAGCTTAACTTCAATAGAATCATCTACACAACAATCACGAGACCCCGTACAAACAACTCAAGGGAATGTCAATATCCCCTGACGGGCAGCGTTTCTACAATAACTATCCTTACTGTCCGGACACCCAACTCTGTCCCAATCACATCTTCAATTGTCTTGCAATACAGGTCACACACTTTGCCATTGCTCCGGTTTCCCCGACTATCTCCTGTACTATCCCCTAGTGAGGGTCATAGCCAAGGCTGCACTGAACACTTTTGGTCCCATCTAACTTTCTTTATGCACTACATGGATACGACACCAAACAACCAACCAGAAAAAAGAGTGAAATTTATTTAAACAATTTATTATTAAACGTTTAATTGATTTTGAACACAATTTATATTAATTATAAATATATAAGAACAGTATTGGCATTACCTGGCCGATATCGGTTTAGTAATTAAAACTTTAATAGCTTTAGTTCAATATAACTTCACTTGGAAGTGATAAGACTGAGATGGAACTACAAATGAATTTGAAGTGAAACTTGAATTAGAACTGGCTTGACGTAAACTTGAATTGAAACTGATTTAAAGTAAACTTGAATTAGAACTGAATGAGCTGGGTCCACATATCCGGTTTAAATAGACGAAGTCCACGAAGTGATTGCGTCAGGGTGATAGAACAAAGCACTTCTTATGAAAGTGCTGGCTTAGCAATGAAGCATTCCATGAAGTGATCGCATCAGGGTGGTAGAACAAAGGGCTTCTTATCAAAATGGTGGGTTTTCTACGAAGTGATTGCTTCAGGGTGATATAAGTGTTGTTGCTAACAAGGCAAGGGCATAACAGTGCGGTAGTCGATGTGTACGTTAAATGAATGATGCAATATAGGGTTGATTATTTATCTAAAGGTGTAGGTAACGGCCTAATAAACTTAAACTATTCTCAACTAGACCGAGCCCTTTATAGTAGAAGATAAAGGCTATTGTGCCAACAGTGGTAAGAAACCTGACAACCAACATGCACTGGTGGGGTTATTGATTGATCAGACCCAGGATTAGTAGCGGATCAGCTCTGAAAATTTCAATAATTTAATTATATTTTTATCTTGCGCTTAATTTAAATTTATCCTGTATAATTATACTATATCTTAAATACACATTGTCATGGAGAAATTAAGGAAATATACATTTAATTCGTTATAAAATTTCCGACTTTATTTAATATACAATTGTAAATTTCATCTTTATTGAACTGATTTCGCCTATTTCCAAAATCCCGCGAAATTTATGACTTTAAACAACATTTGTTTACTTTAGTAATTTATTAATACCATCATTTATTATCACAATTAATTCACAAAAAAAGCATTAATGAAACACTATCATAACGATCGTGTAGACCACGATAGTGAAAAAATATACCTTTAATATTCTCAAGTAAACTTTACTAATACTTTTTATATGCGATGTTCTTTGCGAGTTATAAGTCTTCAAATCTTTTTCTACTGCATGCTCCTGCTTCTAACTTTTAAATGCGTATGTCAAAACTTAAAAAAAATTAGGATAACAGTACTTATTATTTATTTAAATATAATGTTATATCAATAAATTAGCGTGAAGAAATAAAAGGTACTATTACTTAAGTAGCTAAGTTTTGTTTAAATATAATTGCGGTTTCTTCTTTGTTTTTGTCTTCTTTTTTTTGTTTGCAAAATTTACAATACCATCAAACAAAGAAAAAAAGAAGAAAATTAATTGAATATTATACAATATGTATGTGCATGTTTATATATATATATATATATATATATATAGATATATATATATATATATATATATACATATACATACATATCAAAATTTAAAGTTTATCTTGGAGACCGCGATTTTTTCTCATTTTAAGAAATCTCTATTTAGAGTTAGAAATAAATTAATATTTATTATAATTAGGAAGTGTCAAATAATATAGATCTAACACGTAACTGATATCAATAGCGTAACACTTCATAAAGGATATCTACTTTCGGTTGAAGTTGTCATGTTAGGAGTCTCTGCAGGAAGGATGCTGTAATAGCAGGACAAGCTAGAAAATTGGACGAATGAGAGTATTTAAATATGTTCATGCAGATAATAGAATTAGAGTCTCATTTAACATTATTCAAAGGGTATCTATTCAAATAAGTAAGCCTGGTTTATGACCATTAAACTATCCGTAATCATTCTTCTAAATTTGATTAAATGAAATAAATTAATCGGTATTTTTATTTACTTTTGTTTACTCTGAAACACTGTGTGATGTCACGAAAATACATGATGCAAATTACGCAGAACGTAAAACAGTTCAAAAATGATATCCAAAAATAGACACGCTTCTTTCACCAAAAGATTCCCATGTATATTATTATTTCTGTAATATCTGAAAGGCATGAAGTACTGAAAAAAAATGCAAACATAATTTAAATAATATAAAAGTTTAAAGAAAATTGTGACATTATATATAATTTTAAAAAGATGAAGGAAATAATTACGCCATAAATTTTATTCGTCTTGATACGCCGGTATGAGAAAGTCTATACAGTGCTAATGTTTGCGTGTGAATTTTGCTGAAATGCGCAGTGCGGCAGCGTTGGCTTTGCAACATCTCGGGAGGGACAGTTGGATAACTTGTATTACTGAGAGAGGAAATTGCGATGGGCGCTAAGCTGGTGTGGTGTAAGTATCCCAAATCTCAAATCTAATCTAGACAGTATAGATGCAACCGGCTGTGCATAATCGTTGTGACGTTCCCTCTAGACAGAAGATATCTTACAGTCTCTTCGTCCATCACAAGCTCGCCTCTGAGACGTAGTATTTTAATTTTCATTGGAAATGTATGTTATATTTCTAAACGTGATGTCGTTAGCTAATCGTAATTGTCATTTGTTGTTTACATATATATTCACAATTTTTTGGAAGCTTATCCAAAGTTTATAACATCACAATATGTATATTTCCAGGAAAATCACACAATCAATTTGACTTCTCAATTTGTTGATTTTTTTATCTTAGAATGAATGAAATTTCACAGAAAAGTAGACATTTTCAGAAAAAAAACTTTAATTCTGCAACAACCAGTTTATTTAAAATTTTTCTATTAGGTAAAATCAATTTGTGACTCTAATGGCCAGTTTCTAAGCACCTTTTATGGAATAGACGTCTATATCATAATGTTTTATATGAAAAATTAATAACAAAAAGTTATGAAATAGAAATATATTCTACAAAAAGTACTCAGACACCAAACCATAATTAAAATACGTGCTTGTCAAAATTTCTTCATAATTATTTAATAAAATAGGATCAAGAAAATTTCCTAGCACAAAATGATACAATTTCCTAACACAAAATATAAAGAAAGTTCTTCTCAAGTCCGTTTAGTGGTTATCAAGAAATTCGTAAACAAATGAACAATCACAACAAATGAACATGCAAACTTCTATGCATATACAACTTAAATTGGAATAATAAACTGTTTAAGTTGGTTTACAAATACTTTTAAGACGACAATTTTGATTTACTTCGTGATGACATCACGTTTAGAAACATAAAATACAACTTTCAGTAAAGAAAATTACAATTAGACTCTTATATATCTTAGGTTTAGAGGAAACGTGACAGCGATTACGTACTGCCGACTCATTCCAATCTAAATGGGACGCACGTCGCTGCACCAACTCACTGCCAACTGCAATTTACTCACAAACAATAGAAGATTTATTTCTACTATCGTAACCGATGGATTACACTGCTTCTGCATCCTCGCTATGCATTCCTGTTAAATTCAAACATAAACATTAGCACGGCATTGACTGCTTAATACCGCTCACCTCGAAAAGGAAATACGTCTTTCATTTATCCTAAGTTTTTTTTCAAATCTGTGGAAACGTCTTTTTTACGTGTAATTTTTAAAATTACAATTAAAAAAATAAATATAAGACGTTTCTACTACGTTTCTTTAAGTAAGATTTAACATTGACCTTATTGTTTATTCAAAATTTACAACTGATTTTGACAGGAATGAAGTGACCTGAGGATGTTTAAAATTTTGATACTTCCTAATGCATGTAATAGACGCATAAAACAATAATGTATAATAGATAACATTAATTTTGCTTTCGAAATTTTTGCATCCGGAACAATTTCGGCGTCAGAAAATATGAATCAGAAAGTATGATCATATTTCTGAACGCAAATCACGTCTCAGATATTTGAAGATCCGCGATCAACGCCAACTTCACGTATGTACTAGAAAGAGGATTCTATAAGGACTTACACCCATTTAAGGGTTTACATGTGAGTAGTATTTCGATTACAATGATAGTATTTCTATTTAAAATCATTGCTATAGTTATCCAGGAAACTTCTTGCAACACGATTATTTCGCCGTTTATTCGCAGGTTATTTATTAGTTATATGAAGTTAAAATTTATAAAGCCTACAAAGTTATGAAATCTAATCTTTTGACGCAAAAATTTTAACTACCTCTGCTTTATATAAAGCAGGATGAATGATTTTTTATTCGCATATCCCTATGTGTATATATACTTCTGGATACTTTTTCAGTACAATTATCCGTTTACAAAATATTAAAACTGTCATTTTTCTAGAGTTGCGTGATCCATTACTGACCCCCTATCAGTTTACTGCTTCTTTTTATAATATAAAAAAATACTCAGAGTCCAAATTATCTTAATAATAATTAATTTAAAGATTGGTCATTACCTTGAATTACGCCTTAAAAGTATATTCATTCTCTTAATCCCGAGCATACATCTACCTCTTACAAAAAATCCTTTACTATTCAAGCAGTAAAACTTTGAAATCAGTTGGATCCTGACACTATGAAAATATTGTCAAAAAATTTCAAGGTATAACTAAAAAAGTAGAAAAACTTATGTCTCACCTTCTGGACTATTGTCTTTTTCTTCTTACATCATGTCACTATTTGCATTTAAATTTTTAGTATTTTTATGTATATTGTTATTATTTCATATTTTAATACAGTCTACCGAGGGATCAATTCTTCAAAACCTATTGTTATGGTTGACTGGAACAGATGGACCCTGAAACGGTAAATCTACCTTATGCAATGTGCCTTAAAGTTATCATACATCTAAATAAATATTTATGTTTTAATCTCAATTTACGTGTAATTAAATATAAAGATTATATTTATAAATGCTTTATTTATTCAAGAAATCATTTTCGAACAACTTAATACAAGTAACATATCTAAATGGCTGCTGAATTTACAGTTTAAAATATTAATTTCAACACCATAAATATTGTTGAAGATTAGTTATATCGCGCTAACGCAACAGTTAAGTCGACTCCTATGTATATAATTCGCAATGATCATTAATCATTTATAATAATATTATAAAGAAGTAAGCTTTATAGGGGGTTAGTTTATATGTAAGGGGTAATCACTGGAACCACTGAACCGGGTTTAAAAATTCCTCTGAAAATTCTAATATTTCTTCACAAATAGAAAGCTCCATTATCTCTAATTAACATGGGCTATATTTTACATTGACAAAAATAAATTTTCAGTTTGAAATCTCGACATTAATAAATCAAGTTGGAAGAAAAAGCGCCGCTTGACTGCTTTACCGGCTTGCGCAGTCCAATTGATTGGATGTCTGTAAAACAAATGTAGAAAGAAAATATTAACTATTAATAGATCTAAAAAAAGTTATGAGCACCATATACATATTTAATATTTACACGGTAATAATGTTTTTATGATAAAAATAAATTTAAAATTATAAAGCGACCTTTAAATGTATATTTAAAAATGAGAATCATTTCATTATCTGAGAAATTTCATGTAGATAACATTTTCCCTATGCAGTGTACTATTTGGTGTCATAATTTAGGAAATACAATGAAAATCCCATTCTTCGGTCCTCCATAACGACCAAGCGCCCAGTGCATAGATGTGATATGGGTGAGATGTGGGCGGGGAGAGTGGGCGAAGGTTAGGTCTATGAAAAAGGTAGGAAGCCGACCGCGCGGCACACTCGCGCGGTCGGCTTCCTACGCAGCGGCTGTTAACGAAATTGAATGTTTAATTAGTAAATAAATTCGAAAGCATAATCAAACCTAATCTTTGCAAATGTCTATTATAAAATGTCAGAACCAGTGGTAAATTCATCGACGATTCAAAAGAGCGTAAATCTTTATATTAGGACATGCGCTACTTATTCCCGCGGGAAAATATTTCCTTTCCAGGGGTAAATACGAAAATATAATATAATATTATTAGTCCACGTGGGCGAAGTCACCAGCGATCACTATTTATGTAAAACGATGATTATATGGACTAACTATCTTGCACAAGGGCGCAAAACCGTAAACCGTTTTATGTTCTGCGTTGTTTCTTTCACGTCTTTCATAACGTACCAATATGTTTGAATAGGATGTTAGACTCAAAGATGAAAAATAAAAACTCATTACATTTAAACACTCGTATTTTTGTAATGCCAATAAACTAAATTTAATCTTGTCATTCATTAGAATCTGAAATAACTATGCTAGTTATCAATGTCGGGTTAAAATCATTTTTAATTTCATATATTCACGTCGTGTTTAAAGCATAAAATATACATATAATTTATGCAATGAAATGCCACATTGATTTAATTTTCTAGACATAATTTTAATTCTAAATAAATTTTTCTTCAAAACACATTATAAAACTTGGTTTTTGCTAGCGTCTTCATTTCTATACTTTAATCCACAAAACTGTTACGATTATAAACGTGTATATTAAAGTTATTTCGATTAATTATTCAGTTTCTTCACCTGTAGCATCAAATACTCAAGTGTACATAGACTTGAGTATTTTCCAAAATTTTAACTGACAAATAAAATGGGAGTTAAATATATTTATGTAGTATACGACTAAGTTAAAGAATTCTTGCAATTACTCATCATTATTCAAATAAAATCTTGTAGTCATAATTTAATTACATGTACTCACTTATTTACATATATTCGTATCATCTTAAACTTTACGACCGCTAATTATAAACAAAGTTTAAAGTTTAAGTAATAATTTCTCAGAATTTTATTAAAATTAATTAAATAACTCTTGCGTAATGACGTACCTTAAGTATAGGCAATGCGACCTCAGTGTACGTATTTCAAAATTGCATTACCATTTGTAACCTGCAAATCCATTTATTTTATGTCTGCTTTGTAGACGTTATGTGTTTGAACCATTATTCATGATCACGTATAGATTTTTTTCTTTTTTGGAAAATGGGAGTTGAAATTGGAATGGAAAATTCGAAATAATTACAGTTAGAGACATATAGATTTGTATTTAGACTCTCGCGTGGAAATTAACACTAAAATATGTGTTTATTTTTTCGTTTTTCGAAAATCGCTAAACGTAAATTATTATTATGTAAAAAATCAAACCAAACAAAATATAGTCATGGTCCCTTTTTCTCAGAAGAGAATCGGGACGGGCAGTTAAAATAACTATTACTTCATAATTTTTGTATTGTTGTTGTTTATAAGAAATTGCTCTTGAGGAAATATTTTACACGCTACTTAACAGATTTTTGCAGTAATTTTTATAAACATGAAAAAAAATATTTTAAAATTACTTTGTTTCTTCAAAATCTCCAAAATAGCCCTAAACTCTACATTTCGTTCAATGTTCAGACAATATTTTAATGTATACATATAATTAACTCGTTACAATATTTCTATTATTTTAGTTTCTCTTACTTATTTGCCCTTACTCCAAACAGTTACTGCAGCTTATAATATAATTTTAAATTGATAAACGATAATTTACTTAGAAAACACATTTCATACAACGTGATCCTTTGCACGTTTTTGATGTTATACTGAATTATAGTCAAGTAAATTATAAATATAAACAATATAACCATAGTTCATTCAGTACTTATCAGTTTGTTGCTATGACTTATTTAAATAAATAAACTATTTTAGACGCTAGGAGTTTCATAACATTTATTTTCTTATAGTTAATATATATTATATTTATAATAAACACATATATAACATTCTTTAATTTAAAATGATATCACACAAACATCTTTTCCGACTAGTGTTCTGTCTTTTACTTACGATATGTGATTATGAATTAATGTGTTAAGTGTGTATAAAACTGAACACTTAATATTGTATAACATTCACTTCTAATTAGTTCTAAAAATATGGAAATTATGTATACATTTATTATAATTCTTGAAAGTGAGATGCCCACACCACTATGGAACATAGTATCATATCAAAAGAAGTTGGACATAAAGGAAACTTACTTTATTTTATTTCATTCAATAAATATATCGAGAATAAAAAAGCATTCACATTGTTTACTTTAAGAAGCATTAAGTTGACGACTGAATTTGAGCAATGCTACTGATACCCGATCACTCTTTTTTCTTACTCATCTGCATATCATGAAGTGTAATTATTCGAATATATAACTATCAAACTATCAATATTAAGGAACACGCCAACCTCGATAATAAATGTAAGGCTTTTGAAATATCGAACAATACATACGACTCTGATACGTTTATTCAGTTCGGGATAAGCAATAACCAAGTTTATTTTATACATGTGAAGAATATTAAAAAAGTGAACAAAAACCACATACGTACAATATATAATGCAACCATATTTTATTCATATATTAAATAAACAATAATAGATATTTATATACTAGTACTATACACAACACTAAAGTTATATTTTCTGGGGTTTGCTTTCGATGATACCCCCGATTGTACCTACTCTTGAAATAACACTAATCGTATTGGGTTCGTATAATAATAACTATGCTTTTTAATTTTCGGGTTAATAAGAATTTCAACAATATCATAAAAATAAAATTTACTGGAAAAACATGTTTACATGCGACTGGGAAAATATATTTACATGACGCGACAAATATCTCCTACCGCGTTACTTATTTACAGGGCACCTTATTACCCCTAATTCTTTTTGATGTGTAACATCTATTTGCATGTTTGAATGAGAGGGAAAACGTTCTGATGGCACATCGCTATGTGCCGTTGGGCCAGCTTCCCGTTTTCATGGCTCTTTCCAACTTAAAGCTTCCCTCTCAACTACATTACACGCACTCTACTTTAAGTGTGGGTAAAGTATCAGCATTGTTTGTTATTTACTAAAACTTACAAGTTTACTTATTTATATAGACTCATTTACATAGATGTATTGCATTAAACTATCTTAAAAGGTTAAAAATGTTTTTCAATTTAAAATATGAGTTAAGTAGTGTGATAATAAAGTGATAGTAGAAGAAAAAAATTGAAATGTTTCACATCTGTCAGGCGTCATATTTTTCCATTATTAAATTCCCCCGTAAAGTTCAATCTACATAATATAGTTTAAATAAAAACTTTAAAAAGTAAGTAAATAAAAGTCGACACTCATTAAAAATGTCATAAACTATCAATAATCAATGGTAAGTTCGTGGAAAAGTGTACTTCAAAATTGTTCAGTATAATTGTCATAAACTGTATCCTCAAACCTCTCTTCCTAAATTATGACGAAAAGTTCTATCTACCTGACTTGAAGTAAGTTATTATAATTGAAAATATTATTTTTGACATTTATTTGATTTATTTAACAAATGTACTATTTCTAAATATCCCACACTACGATTCCCATCGCAACTAAGATTCGAGTTAAAAGTGCAAATAATATACACTTTCGAAAGTTAGCATTCTGAAGTTGCTAAGACAAAGTTAAAAGCATTGCAAGGCAAATTATTTTAGTTTTTATTTATTTAAACTCTATCTAATTTCGGCAATAAATATGTTGAGCTGATTTCTTCTTTCAATTCTTAAAGACAGAAATTTTTTCTTTAGTTATTACGTATACATATGTAGATGTATGTGATTAAGTATTTATACAGGTGCAAAGACATTAGTGCAATCATTCAAAATTCGCTGCCACAATACCTGATACTTCAGTAGGAATGCAGATTCTCATCAATCAAAATCAAAAAAGAATAGCCCGAAATAATACATCTGTCCACAATATCTTCAAACTGCTCTTAACCTGAGAATCAGTAGCGAACCCGTACTCATCCTTTTTCCTAAAATTACAGAGCAATATATAGTCAGGTTTAGTGAGTTAATTAAATCAAACACGTTTGCGAGAGTGAAACGAACGACCAAGACTGTCGCAGTCTCGCACTGTGTTTGCTAATGGATCCTATGACGGGCGTTCGTGTTAAAGTCAAAGAATAGAATTGCAACATTTTTATTTAAAAAAAAATACTTTTTAAATTCGTTCCATTATTATTTTTTCAGAGAAAATATTTGTTCCATACTAAAATACATTTTTTAAACTTTCCAACTGAACAACTATTTGGTATCCTGAAATAAACTGTCTGTGTCAGCCGCGGTTTTAAAGGGCAGAGTACTATAAAATAGAAAATTATTTACGAAAGTGTTCAATGAAAAAAACTAAACCCATAGAAGATATTTCACTTCGAAATAATTAAGATAATTTAAGTGGACGCTATTTGATAATTTCTGTTTATTATTGATGATTTCCCGAAGTCTATGAAACAATGTTTGCGGCCTTCTTAAAAGGGACAGTTGTATTTACTTGATTATACATTTTTACATAAAACTTTTGTTTTGAAATAATTATGTGTGTGTATATGTATATATATATATATATATATATATATATATATATATATATATATATATGTATACACACACACACACACACACACACGGAATTCATAGTACCTTAATCTGCATTTCATTTTTCTTATCGATGAGTGTTCTTACCTGATGTCACATAATTTAGATTCATCATCCTTCTAATGTAACCTCATAAATAACGAATTAATTAAAAAAGAATGGCCAGATGTAACGTCAGAGCAACGCTAACTGATTTTTTTAATGTTTTCCTTTTATTTGCTAATACAATAAAAAAGATAAATAAAGCATAGAACTCTTATAATATGATCTGCATAAAATGTATGCACAAGGATATTCATTGCTGAAGATATACTGAAATGTTCAAGAGTTCGTTACCCTCGAATCCTCGGAGCTTTTGTCAAAATCAACTCTCTCAGCGCTTAAGTTTCCTGTACACGGCGATGACGTGCGATGTACACATAACTCTGCAGAATTAAACAGGTAACAACTTGTTTACAAATGCCGGTCGCATTTGTAAACAAGTTGTTACCTGAGACTGCGCGAAGTCGTGTGGTGCAGCTATGCCCCGTCTGTAAAGTTTATCCATCTGCTTAGCAACCGCCGGGAGACTCAAGTTACGCTGCAATGTTCTTGAATGTATCCGAGTTTAGAATTATGTATTTTTAATGAAATATAAAAAGTTTGAACAGTGGCGAATTAATTAATCACAATTTTATGTAGTTGTAACCACTTGGGTTAGCAAGTTGAAAGTCAGCACAATTTATTAAACTGTGATTAAACTAAGTATTTGCACAGAATTTCATCGCAAAATCATATTGAATTCCAACTACATATTTTTTTTAATCAGTCCGTCTCCTAACAACAGTCTATATTGGAAAAAAATATCATTCCCAGATAACAAAATTGATTTCCTTATGAAGATAAATCTGAAACCACTGGCGGCGTTATTATACTTCAGTGACATCGTGTCATCAAGATTCATATGGACACAATCAACCTCGTCTGACGCTATAACTAAAGTGCCCAAATTTGCGGTGAATTTGAAGTAAATCTGAGGTGACAGGCACTCAAAATGTTTGTAAAAATAACAACTCAATAAAAATTGTATAGTGATTGTGATAATTATTTATCCCGGGTAGTTATTGTCGAATGAATGGAGTTAATGAGATGAACGTAAAAAATGATCTGCATCTTTTTCTCTTCGTCCAATATATTTCGTAGCATTATTACTTTGCTATCAAAACAATGAGATCAAGAACGAATTCAAATTTCGAATACGTTTTCTACACCGTAATTAGAATTATATACGTATCATTGGGTATAATTATATACGCTGTAGTATTTTTTGTTCCTGCAGGCCCCATCACGTATTTCTTTGATTTCTTGCACCTCTTTCTCGCTATCGCTTGAAGTTAGCAATTATTTTACATTTTTTTTTTCAAATTTTGTTCAAGAAAAATATTGTAAAGTATATGTGTATTATACTTGCATGACGGAGTTAAAAAAATCGTAAACACATTAGATATTTCGAAGTTACGCCTAAAATTTAAAAAAAATTAAAAAAAAGATATATACCAAAATTTCTGCACTTTACGTCTACATTGGTAAAGATCTTTGCTAACAGCCCACCTGAAGATGTTGTAATACAACAAAACCTAGGTCGTGGTAAAGAACTTAAAGAAAGTAAAAATAATACTAGATCACGTAGTTTCATTTAATTGTGAATAATGAATTTGTACAAAATTAACGCCAAATATATTCAATGTCTACATTGGTTTACGTTGGGGTTGTCTCTATGTATAAGAGTGTAAAAATTCAGCTCTCACCTCACATTACGTTTAAAGAAATAAACAGTGACAAACGTGTGAATGATCCTACGTTTGGTGCGCTTCTCCAATTTTAGCATGAAAAACTATTTAAACGAAGCAATCACAATTACATTTTATTGTATTTTAAATCTGTATATTTGTATAAGGATAATATAATTTTAAACAATTACGTAAATTACCAATAAACTCCACTTTGTAAATTTTTACTAGAGCGAGTGCAGATCGATAGGTATCGAGCCGTACTCGTAAAATTGTAACAGATATATTAAATGTAAAAATTAAGTTGTCTTTTATTTATTTGTTCTATCTTCACGCCTAAATCAATATCTACGAGATTTTGCACGCATAGAGTTGTATCGTGGAGAGTAAGATATGATAACTCACTTATTCCGAAATAAATATTATTTTGGTAGTAATAATAAATACCCAGTATCAAGATGTGGACATAATTATATCATTTCTATGCCTCTGAAAATACGTTTCCAATGCTAAAAATCAAAATTTTGCCAAAAATGTTAATAATAATAAGGCCACTCTTTTAAAAGTAAGCGAAGCCATATGGCAAAGCTGGTTAGTTTTAAATCAATATTTGTGTTAAAAACTTGTCGATTTTAGGATTCAGCAGTCAGTCTATGGACTCTCGAAATTTTTCATGCATTTCATTTAGCTGTCGAAGTCAACAGAGAAATGTATAAAAAAAACTCAATGTTCCTTCTCATAGATTTCATCAAATAAAATGATCATAGTGTCTTTTTAAATAAAACTAAAGATTAAAAAATAAAACTTGTAAGTATAATATTAAGCGGCAGTGATTTGTAATGTAAAAATATTCCTTGAAACTTTCCCTTGTAATTTTTCTACTGAATTTCAAAAAAATTTGGAAATAAACTTTAACGTAACGCTTAAATGATTTTAAACTTAATTTAAATATATCGAAATAATTTTAAACGTGCATGCTCAACGCACGTTTACAATTATTTCGAATACATTGTGATAATAACTTTATTTTTTCTTGTAATTTTGGAAATATATATTGCGTTTTAATTTGACGTGTTCCGTAATGAAACAAGGAATTTTAAATTTCGTAGTGATATAAGTAACATCCATAGTAAAAGAAAAAAAAATTAAGTTTCCATAGTGAAATTTAAATTCCTAAGTGGGACAAGAAACTTCCCCTAGAAAAATATAAAATTTAGAACTCCATAGTGAAACAAGGCACTTTAAATTCTGTAGTGAAATAAAATGCTTTAAAGTCCGTAGTAAAACAAGGAAGTTCCATAGTGAAACAAGGAAACTTTATGAATTTGTCATGTCCATCGGTTTAGTCATCGTCTCTCAGAGCCCCACATTTATTATGGTTTCAGACGTTGATATATGAAATTTAACAAATAAACACTTTAATAAAGATCTGAAATAATAGGTATATGGCAAAATATGAAAAAAAATTACAAAAAAATACGAAGATACATTTTTTTTCTTTTCCAAATTTACCATTTTTCATTTTTTAATAAAATGTAATCAAAATCGATCAAAATAAAATAAATGCGAACGCAAAAAGTTAAATATCATACAGTAAAAAAAGTTAACGGGGATCAAAATTAATTCAAAAGCTATGTAAATTCAAAAAAATATGTAATTGAAGTTAAACTTCTAAATAGATATCGTTGTATGAATATTTGTACCCTCATTTTAAGGAAATTTTTAAATTAATATTCAAAATTCTTATCTCCATCATTCATTTTTTAACTTCACAAGTCGAGTAAAATATTCTGGCTCAAGAAATTCCGTAGCCGCAATAAATCATGCGTTAAATTGCTTTTTCACTTTAGCTCATAAAACATAAAGTATACAAATGCAGGCGACTCGCGCTGCGTCGCATAAAATGTGTATATATGGGCACGAATATCTTATACGGAGTCAAAGTTATATTACAAAGGTGTCACTGAGTAGGGAGCGTAAGGAAAGAAAAGAAGCCACATTTTCGTTTATCCTTTTTGGTAATAAAAGTGATTTAATGACGAGCTTTACGATTATGAAAAGTAAAATGTATTCCTATTATTCCATACTTTTATAGTTTGGGAATCCGCGAGGTACAGAAATCGCTACATAAATATCACAATGTTTAGTCGTCAAAGTAATTTTGAAAATGCGCGGTGTGGTATAAAATGCTATTTAACATGTTGTACATTAAACAATATAGTTCGCGACAGAGGCGATGGAATGGATGAAAATTATGAGAATATTACTTGTCAATACAGACATTATGACATCACTTGTTATACTTTCGTAGAATTATGTATACTTGTCACTATAATTTTTGTATTCATCTATTTAAGTAATCGCTAAGTAAATATCACAATGTTTAGTCGTCAAAGTAATTTTGAAAATGCGCGGTGTGGTATAAAATGCTATTTAACATGTTGTACATTAAACAATATAGTTCGCGACAGAGGCGATGGAATGGATGAAAATTATGAGAATATTACTTGTCAATACAGACATTATGACATCACTTGTTATACTTTCGTAGAATTATGTATACTTGTCACTATAATTTTTGTATTCATCTATTTAAGTAATCGCTAAGTAAATATCACAATGTTTAGTCGTCAAAGTAATTTTGAAAATGCGCGGTGTGGTATAAAATGCTATTTAACATGTTGTACATTAAACAATATAGTTCTCGACAGAGGCGATGGAATGGATGAAAATTATGAGAATATTACTTGTCAATACAGACATTATGACATCACTTGTTATACTTTCGTAGAATTATGTATACTTGTCACTATAATTTTTGTATTCATCTATTTAAGTAATCGCTAAGTAAATATCACAATGTTTAGTCGTCAAAGTAATTTTGAAAATGCGCGGTGTGGTATAAAATGCTATTTAACATGTTGTACATTAAACAATATAGTTCTCGACAGAGGCGATGGAATGGATGAAAATTATGAGAATATTACTTGTCAATACAGACATTATGACATCACTTGTTATACTTTCGTAGAATTATGTATACTTGTCACTATAATTTTTGTATTCATCTATTTAAGTAATCGCTAAGTAAATATCACAATGTTTAGTCGTCAAAGTAATTTTGAAAATGCGCGGTGTGGTATAAAATGCTATTTAACATGTTGTACATTAAACAATATAGTTCGCGACAGAGGCGATGGAATGGATGAAAATTATGAGAATATTACTTGTCAATACAGACATTATGACATCACTTGTTATACTTTCGTAGAATTATGTATACTTGTCACTATAATTTTTGTATTCATCTATTTAAGTAATCGCTAAGTAAATATTACAATGTTTAGTCGTCAAAGTAATTTTGAAAATACGCGGTGTGGTATAAAATGCTATTTAACATGTTGTACATTAAACAATATAGTTCTCGACAGAGGCGATGGAATGGATGAAAATTATGAGAATTTTACTTGCCAATACAGACATGACACCACTTATTATATTTTTGTAGAATTTATGTATACTTGTCACTATAATTTTGGTATTCGTCTATTTAGGTACTACACCTAATTAGTGAACTTACTAGTAGCGAACTACACGTACCAGAGTACGGTCTTGGTAGAATGAAACATTTTGACGTGAAACATCTAAAGATGCGTTTGGATGGGAATTAAAACGTTCTGATGACACGTCACGACGTGCCATTTGCCTAGCTTCGCGTCTTGTTGGCATTTTCCCACCAGCTTCATGTCTCGATGGCTATTTCCGACTTAATTCGGTCAGCTTTGCGTCTTGTCGAATTTTTTTTACAAAATTAAAAATATATTTTCAATAGATTTTTAATAAATATTTCTGTAATAAATGACTTCAAAAAAATGAAATGACAAAATTAAATTAACATTTTGTTATTAACAACTATCTGTTTTTTTTCGTTTTTAACTAATTTAGTAAACATATTTTGAAATAATTCACATCTACCATTCGTCCCACGCTGCCTTACAATTTGTTTGTTTAAATTTCATTTAAAAATGACATCCACAGACTCAAAGATGCCACGGTATTTTTTTCTTAAAAAACATAGTGAAATAATATTTAAGTTTCAAAGACACTCTTATGAACTAGGTGTTATACTCGTACTTGCTATTTTTCGTTTCTGGTTGTGGGTTTGTCTTGGCGACATGAAAAACAGTAAGAAATATGAACAAGATCAAGAAATATGAACAAGAAATATCTCTTAAACGAAAGTCGATTGATATAGGTTAATTAACTTTTTATTTTGAAACTATTTTAGTTTACTATTATGCTCGGAAAATATAGCTTTGAAAATTTTGTTCCCTTGCTGTTTCAATGTAAAAGAATGAAAAGGAATATGTAAGCAAGTAAAAAAATACAACCCTATATGCACGAGACGTCAGAATACGGATGAGATTGAAACCGATATGCTAAGATAGAAGAGTACGACAGTAAGTTATCATTGCTTATGGCTTATGCTACTCAGATGGGTAATGAACTGAATCATATTTAATGGAACTTCATCTCATGGTTGGTGTAAAAGAAATGATGTTAATGATATAGGAAATACAAGTGTACTGTCTCACTTGGATATGAATTTTACTGATATTTTTCGCTCATAAAATATATTATCTCAATTATTTTGTTGACATAAAAAAAAGTATCTATTAGCACTAAGTACTTTATTAATACCTTCCATATTATAAAGTACTAAATGGCTAATCGTTTCGCGTTAAAAAAACATATCTGTTCCTATTACAGTAAAGTACGTTCACTAGTTTTGGTTTCTAAAAAATAATCTTTATCACTTGCAACAAATTTTCTAAGCTAAATTACATATGACATACACACACACGCATATTTATATAAATATATGCGTGTGAGTATATATATAAATATAATGAAAACATAATCATACGCCTATATAAATAGCGCCGTTATCAATTTGGCAGCGTGTAATGTCTTGTTAAATTTCACGATAACAGATGAGTTTTCGTAATCCCGGAAAATATATAAAATTAAAAACAATGATGGAATTTAAATGACGGTTTAGTCATAATTTCTTACTTCGTTGAAAATTTTAAATCCAGATTATTGTACTGACGGAATCACAGGCTTTATTTATACTCGATAGACGAACAAAGATAAGAGAGAGTGCGATTATGTACAATAGAGATATTATGCGTTAGAATGAGACAGCAAAACAAAAACCGTTAAAACCGTTTTTAGCAACGCCGGAGATACATGGAGTCAGGCGGAATATTGCATTCGTTACTTTTTGGAAACTGATGTTACATCCGTTATTATGTTGTTAAAATAAGAGTTTTTGAAATAATGGTAAAGTGTTCTGTGATTGTAGCACTACATATTGAAATAATCCATATAAATGTAGATTTCTCAAGCTAATTGTAAAGAATTGATACTGCACATTTTCAAAAACCTGCATAGAAATGACTAACTAGTATATGACAATTTACAGAATTATATTTAAAAAATTAATTAATTATACATAAAATAAAAGTACACATTAAAATATTATGATTTACCGATTATTTGTGTAAAGATGACTTTTACGCTAGAGTTAAATCCTCCTATCTTCATTTTGTCAATAAAATAAATTGCGCTTAGTATTGTCGAATACAATTTTATACCGATAGGAACTTAAGTATTGCTTTTTTTTAGAGTTCCATAAAAAAATTAGGAACCTTATAATCTCATCATGTCTTTCCGTCCGTCTTCTGTATATATGCCACGGCGCCGTAATTATATATTTTTTAAATATTTTGCAATTGTACATATTTTGCATTTTTAGTCCATTCATAGAAAATTTAAATAGATTTCTTCGGTGAATATTTTTAATTGTCTTTCAAAATACAATTAAAAATAATATGTAACATTCTTAATTAAATTCGTTATTCCCCGTGGTAAAGAAAGGGGCCCTTTCTTTTTTGAATCGTATGTTTTAAAAATCTGAATAAAATCATGATAACATCCCTTAATTATTACAACACATATTTTATGGGATAACCTTTAAAATAAAGTATTTAACAGATAATTTAATTTAAATTTATTTTAAAATAGATAATGTTAATAACATTCTGAAATTTAACAAATTATGAATAATTAATAATATTAGATTTAATTGAAATTGAATTTTTTGTATATAATTTATAAAGCTTCTCCCGTAAAATGTTTATAATATATTTTAAATTATGAATTTATTCATAATAAAGTAAATAATTATATAATATTATTATAAATTATCTTTGCATTTACAATATTAGCTTACATCGAGCCGTACCTTTGTTATGACGTGAAATAATTTAGTTGTAATAACATTTTCTAACATAAAAAGTAATCTATATCATTTTCCATTAACCCAACTATTTTTAAGCAAAAAATCACCTTGATATGTTATTTTTCTGTAACGAGAAAGAAGAACAAACAAACACATCTGTGCATTTATAATATTAAAGGTAGGAATCTGAATTAAGAATTAAAACAAAGAAATTCTGTTGCTCCTTTATTTTTTTTTTTAAATTTCTTTTGTCATATTGTAAAATTTCTCTATTCAGTTTGCAATTTTTGTTATGAATTTAAATTCCGCTAAAACTTTATTAATAAATGATGTTGAAAGTTTATTTTCTATTTCCGCATGTACGAAAAGTAAAATAAGTTTTGCCTAATACTGTATGGCCAGTCCCCTTTATGCTGTTGCTACTTTTGATCTTAAAACATTTTTAGTCCTATTTTAATCTTATACTATACAGTGAGTCGTTATTATCTTAAGCTTAACTTCTGCTAAAAGTTTATTAATAACGGATGCTCAAAGTTATTTTCAACTTCCCCATAAGTATATGAGAAGCAAAATATGTTTTTGCGTATTGGGGTTATTAATGTGAATAAGTAAGGACGAAAGTGCTTTCGTTCAAAAGCTTTAAGTTATAATAAAGGAAGCGCTGGGTCGCCCTTTTATCAAACGCTTCATTGGCTTTGGTAATCTCACAGCGAAAGAGATATCATTGACGCTTTAATTTATTTTCAGTTAGGTACTCGACGATTGCGGCATTGTACGAGGGTTTGAGGGTTCGTTGTTAATTGCAATGCGGTTGGCGGATATTTCAATTTAATCAGCGACTAGCTAAAAGCTCAGGACCTATGTAGAAAATTTCAATTCATGTGAGTTATTTGAGTATGTTTATGCTGCGTAAAAATGTTCTAACTATCATTCTAATAATACAGATTTAAAAAGTCCAAAACAGTCCAAATTAAATTTTTGTTCCAGGTTACGATTTACGATTTGTAATGCAATAATTTATGTCAAAATTATTGTTAATTGAAATCAGTAATTATTTTGATCGAAGGGTGTATGTACCTACTCGTACTATGTTACAACCACCACAAATGACATGTTTCTGCAGAAGCTTGTGTAATAAAAAAAAACAATATGTAATAAAGAATTAATTTCACATTTTAATGTCTAATTTAAAGCCGTAGCAATTATGATGTGTGGTATACAAACATATACATAGCCGCACGGTATAAATAAAAAAACCTGTTTTAAATACAGAATTAATTATGAACTTCAGTGTTAAATTTAAACCCGTAATAACTGTGACTGTATGATATAAGTACCCGTACTAATTTACGGCTACCAAAAATTACACGTGTTCTTGTAAGCTATGTATAATAAAAAACAATGTGGTAATTAGAACTAAATTTATTTTAAATGTTTGTGTTACATTTAAATCAATGTTACTGAGTGGGATACGTATCTGTACTATGTCACAGTTACAACAAGTATTTATTTGAAACTTAAACGTTAAATTTAAATTCGTAACAATTATGACTGAATGGTATCCATGTGGAATAAATATACGTTAAATGTAAATTTGTAATAATTATGATACAATAGGATGTACATACATATACAACATACCGATTTCCGAGCTGAAAAATGTGTCGTTTGTTTAATTCCGCTGATGACTATCAAACAATAAATGTTGATAATCAGTCGTAAGTTCCCTTCGAACTTTATAAACTTTTGGATATGCATATACTCGTACGTACGTACATTCATGCTTGGAGACAACGATGTGATTGGTGCTTATCCACTAACATTTCCTTTGAAAACATCTTTCTATTCTTACTTTCATTACCTATCTCCTGGATACCAACACCATACTTTCTTTAATTTGAGGAAAGTACAAAGTGAAAAAAATAAAATGTAGCCGTAATTTTTTATAAGGTAAAGTCACTTGAAATAAAACAATATTTGGAAAAATTCTAATAATAATAACACGAAAGTTTATACCTATAGCTACCTGGTTATTAATATAATATAATTACTGATTTTGCTTTATCTACTCGGAAAAACCTGTACGTATACACGCACATAATTTTTGTTGGTTCCCATGCACATTCATAATTGAAACAATACAATATTCTAGGAGTTGTAATGTGTTAATGATATCTCTTTTTGCAATATTTATCATACAAAATATTTTGGAACATTTTTACGATATTTATCATTTAGAATATTTGAGAAACTCATTTCACTGTAATGTAATAAGAAACCACTGTTGATTGTCCCTAAAATACGCTTAAGTGTGTAGAAATAAAACGAAGCCCACCTCTAAGTTTATGGGGTCCACACTAACGTTTTATTTCCATTGTTAACTTGACGGTAAAGTTTAAAACATATTGTTTTCTTTGCTAAAAATCACAACGCAATATGAAATTCATTAACCTTACGTAAATGCAAAACTATATATCTACATAAAGAGCATTGTAAGTTAATCTGTCATAAACTGTTCAATTCGTTTTTGTGCTTTGCTAACAGAGTCATTACAGAGAAACTACGGAGACTGAAGCTTTGGCCATGCTAAGCATAAATGCCCATTGGATCATTGTCATTCCCATAAATAACCAAGATGTTAGGATCTGTTTAGAAGCGGTTATTGTAGTTGATTTCGTACCATCATTTGCTTAAGCTTAAAGCTAAAATACATCTAAATTGTAATTAAAAATAATGAAAAAATCAGATGTTAGTACATAACAAATTACTCCGAGCTTTTTGCAGAAAACTATTTTGTAACTAATTTAATGAAAATTGTATATATTTTATTTATTAGCTTACTTATAATTACAGACACATTATAATTATCTACACCTATGCCTTTAAATAAAGATAACTAGAAGTTTAACAAATTCAAGACACTACAACATGTCATATTTCAAGAAATTTCCTCTCATTCATCAAAAGACATCATATTCTAGTGCAATCGGTACTAGGTAGTTGAGCTATAGTATACCGTGGGAAAAATGCAAATTTCGATATAACTGGGTTGTTAGATGTCGGTATAGCAAAAAAATCCAATAAATTAGACCACCAAATTTTTCAATTAATTTCTAATTTCACTAATTAAACTTTTCTTTTATGCTATAACGTATGATAAACCAGCGTACTCGAGAGAAAATTGACAGGAAATAGAAAGGGAAGTAACTATATCGTTTCATATACATATATAGATCCAAAATTTTTTTTTTAGTACTTTCATTCGTTGAGCTATATTTAGTATCATGAGGGCTCTATATAATGGAACTGGCTTCAACCTGCAATAACTTAAGTGAGGATAAAGCATCGGAAAATTCTGTCATCACGGGACACAAATCCAAGCCTTCTGAATGACTTTTTGCTACATCCACCAATTACTACGTTTTAGCGATTTAGTATATAGAATGATAAAAAAAGCCGGAAAACCATCTTTTAGAATACTTGTCTCCCTGTCTGTATGTTATTTTGTGCGTCGATCACGCGAAATCTATTAGATGTATTTTGATGAAATTTGGTATAGTAATCATTTACAAACAAGAGCAACATATGGGAGAAAACAAAGTGAAAAGTTTCTTATTCCGAAGTGAACGCGAGTGAAACCGTGAGACACAGCTTGTGTACAATATTTTATAAAGTAAAATACGTTTGAATAATAAGATAGTAGTTTATGTACAATTTTGTAACCACCTATATTTTTTTAATCTCAAACTGTTCACAAATTTATTGAACACAATCTTGAAGCAAACGAAGTTTTTAAAATGCCTGTTAAGTAGGGTAACAAGGCTTCGAGGTAAAATTTGAACTGGATTCCAAAAAATTAATACAAATTTTAATTAATGTCAAAGAACTTGATATTATTATACAATGCGATTAATTAATTTACAAATAGCAAAACTATAATTGTAAAGGCTCATATTATAATTATCTTTTATCTACACAACTATAAAAAGCGGAAAAATTTGTTTGCTTATTCATTCGCACTAATCTCTGGTACCAGAAACCCCATATTGAAGATGTTTATGTGGTAAAATGGCTTTATGGAAAGCTTTACGAGTATATCTTCACGGCATAGTGTATAGAGGCAGTATTAAAGAATATAATGGATATTGAGAAACACTGCTTGAAAGGTGTAGGAGAGAGAGAGACCAGCTTATTCATTTACGGATCATCTAGAATAATTCCACCAATATACGATACCGACGACCGATGTCGTCGGGAGCGAAGGCATATAGTGACCGCAAGAACAAGCAACCGCAAGACCCCCTTCCTCTCACCTCACCCTCCTCCTCTATTCCCCTTCTCCTTCCCCTCTCCCTCTACTCCCCTTCCCCTTCCTCTCCTTCTCTACTCCTCTCCCCCTTCCCCTTCCCCTCTTCCTCTACTCCTCTTCCGCTTCCTTGACCCTTGCTCTCCTCCACCCCTCTCCTTTCCCTCCCCACCCTCTCCTTCTCTCCCACCCCTTTCCTTTCCCTCCCCACCCTCTCCCCCTACCCATCCCTTCCCCACACCCCTACCCACACTTACCCTCCCTTTCCTTCCCCCTCCCACCCTTACCCCTACCCTACCCTTCCCCTTCCACTTCTCCTTCCACCCCCCTTCCAATCCCCCTCCCAAATCATCTTACAATCCCCCTCCCCTCCCCCCCCCTACCCGCTCCCTCTCCCTTCCCACACCTCCCCCTTTCCCTTCCCTCTCTCCCTCCCTGCCCCGAGCCGTTCTCTCCTATGTTTTTCCATTCAAAAGTTATTAAGTCTTAATAACAGCGTCCATAGTAATTTTGAAAATTTTACATGGCTGCCATTTCCAGAATAATTAACCGACATAGCTCATCTTCGGAATTATTCAATATAATCACCCACGCAATAAATATACCAAATTTCATCAAAATCGTTAGAGCCATTTCCGAGAAACCATTTACATATATATATACATACAAGAATTGCTCGTTTAATAGTATAAGATTAATAGTATAAGATATATATATAATTTTTATTTCATTAAATCTCTATTCTAATACTAGGCGAAAAGTACAATAAAAACAAACCAGCAAGTAATGTGGCTCCGAGGATAAATTTGAACTCGGTTCATAATATCCTATCCTGTAACCAGCTCTTACCACCGCACGTACACTATGTGATTAAAAATGGAAAAGAATCGGAATAGCCGCCATCAAATAAACAGTATATTAAGATAACCTTGTATAACCGTTTACTGATCTGAAAAGCGCACGCAAGATAATGGAGGCAGATTACGAATATTCTTTTATCCAACTCAACGCTCGCCACCCACGTCAGGCCGCCCGGTCCCAAAATGTTTTCCTACATTATTTTTTAACCATTTTTTTCCATTTGAATTTTACTTGTCAAGTGTGACTGGCATTATCAGAGCGATGGAGATCTACCACTCACTCTGAATGCGGAAGATAAATGTAAAAAAACGTGAAACGATAAATAAAAAAAATATTAAGCACGAGGGAGAATACGCGGTGCGCAATTTGGTATTCGACGAGGCGAATAGCGCACAGGTAGGCCGGGACAACTTATATTTGGGTATGTACAAAATATTTTATGAAGTCATGGGACTTTGATAGTGATATCTCATTTATACTCTCACAAATCATATCGTTTTTATGGTAAGCCGATTTTAATTGACTTACATATAATATGAATGTGCCTTCATATGTTTTCCAAGATTTTCCCGAGCATTATTCTATTCTGTGAACAGCATGTTCGTGCTCGACCAGTTCCTTCTCAGATGCTTGCCTCATGGTCGGTTTTTGGTCCGAGTCAAAGTTATATTAAAGACATTAAATTCTATGAAGTTTTCTATTGTCACTTTTTTAGACAAAACATTTAAAGAAAACCTTTAGATGATGCAACATAACTTATTAAGAATCAGTTGCTGAGACAAAATCGAAATGTTTTAACGCAGATGTTATTCCATTTCCGGTAAACATGCTTAGAAGTCAAATATGTTTTTCCCTAATTAATATTTTGTTTAATTATTTATTTTTCTTTTGAAAATATTAATATAGATATTTATTTAAGTTCATCAAATATTATAAGAATACTGCATCGATTTCATCGCCTTTCGTGTTCGATGATATTCAGGGATTCTCGCTTCGAAGATTGTAGCCGAACGTTCACAGAGAGACTCAATCGAGGATGTGTATTAATAATAACAATCTTTCCCGGGACTGGATTTATTAAAACAGAAGCTTTATTGAAATAAATTAACTTAAAGCAAAGACAATATGTTTGCGTCTATACAACATAACATATTTATTGGAAAACTAAGTAGATTAATGATTTATTCACTAAAATAATAATAACGATACTTATATTATTGATAATCAGTTTATAGATTTTTAACTTTATACATGTTTATTAATTTTTCGTTAATTTCAAAAATGTCTCGTATGTCACATTCAAAAAGTTCATTAATTTTACATATGTATTATGTATATATATATACATTCAAAAGCTTTCTTATTTATAAAACAAATTTACAGAAACTTCCTTTTTGAAAAACAATTAAACTTGAGAACCTAAAGTTGATAGGATTATATTTCATTTGATGTTTCGAAAGAAGAACTTGTCCTTAAGCAAAAAAATTATTGTAGCATTTTTCCATCCTTTTTACATCATAGAGAAAGTGGGAACAAGATTTCGCCAGTCTACTTTAAGTCTACTGACTGGAATTTGATATAACAAAATATTTTATCTTTGCCATAGTCTCCTCATTGGAGTACATAAATAAAAAGAGAGGTTACCAAATAAACATTGGAGTACGTAAATAAAAAGAGAGGTTACCAAATAAACATTGGAGTACATAAATAAAAAGAGAGGTTACCAAATATACATGTGTAATGTATATTTGGTAACTCGTTAATTTTTATAATTTTCCTATATGTTCTTTATATGGAAAAATAATTGAGAAACATTTAAATTTTTTTAAATATATTCGGCTAAGTTAGTAACGAAAGACTTGTAAAAAAACGTCAAATTGTTTTTTCTGTGACTATGTCTAAATTCTTAATTATTTTTAAATAAAATTTCGAGCCACTTCCTTGAATTTATAAAGAATAAATAATAATCTAGCTTTGAAATTACTTATTCAACGAAGCCAAACTATAATATTTTCAAGTAATTAGAATTAAAACACGGGGCGTAATTATGGCAAGTATATTGAGCCAACGAATATTAATTCTAACATTCGGCCAATTAGACCAGACTTTTGCGTATTATCGAAGCTTTGTTCTACGAAGATTATCGATAATAATCTTAAAATAACCATGTCACAATGGCCAAATATACCCTGTATGAGAAACTGCTTTACAATAAGCTGTACGTAACTCTTCAGTTGTGTCTTAGAAAAGTATAAAAAATAGATGGTATTGCAGACCCCATAATATGAAAAAAAAATTACATTTCATTTTTAATTAATTTTTTTTGCAAGTCGCAAGAATAACACATAATTTTAGTAAAGGATCTGCTTACTGTCGCATAGATACGTGTGTACAAATTAACACGTCTAATCGAATTGATGGACACACATAAGTCTAATTTGTTAAATACCTTATATATTGATAATGAGGTATTTAACAAATTGGACTTATTTTTTATTGTTTATTGTATTTACCTCTGCGCAAAGAGTAGCCATTAAAAAGCCTGAAATTCTATGGAGACAGTATAACGATGACTTCTTGTCAGTACTATAGTTTAACTTTAGGTAACAATATTTTACTTTATAGTAGATCTATTTATCTGTATGTAACACTAGAAGGCCAAATTTGACGGCGGCGTGATTTAAATATTTTTTCTTACATTTCATCATTTTATGACATAACTTTCCTTAAAATCCGATTTTTAATTTATTCTTAAAAAAAATACAATTTAGTCTCCTACGATATAAACGTTATTAACTACGAACACATGTTTTCAGTGCGTAATAAATATATATACCAGCGAATGTGTGTAAACAAATGAATTGAAAAGTTGAAAATTGTAATCTGCACAAAGATTATCAAGGTAAAAATAACTATTTGTTCCTCTTTGGCTTTGCTTTAAATTAGGAAAAATGTTCATTATAATGAAGATTTTAATTAAGAAGTTTAAAATATATATGAGGATAATCTTACCTTGCGACCAAATGTATAACGTAAAATATGTTTTTCTTTGTTTCATTTCTTCCAATTATTACTAATTGTTGTGACAATACTAATAGCAATACTAAATCAATCATAAATTCAAGAGTATATTCCTTCAAATAAGTATGCTGGGTCATATACATTTTTAATATATTTGTGTAATCGAGTTTTCAATAGCACACAAATAATTAAAACCACGAAGAAAGAACGTTCTTAAGGTTGTTCCTAAAAGCAAAATTCGAAAAAACATAATGTCAATATTACAAATTTTAGTGCTTTTCAGTTACCAATAAAAACGGAAGTAAGTTTTGACTTAAAAATTATATGTCATATTAAGTATAATCAATGGTGCATCTGGCAATAATCACATAACTTCTAAACGACTTAACCGATTGAGGTCATATTCACACAGTATATATGTTTTGTCTAGACGATGTTTCATATTGAGTTAGTAGAGTAGGTTTCTAATAGTATATATGTTAGTAGAATAGGATTCTATAGAGGGCGCTGTAGTCAAGTTATTAAGTAATTCTTTATCTAAGAACCAAAATGACTCGTATCCACAATATATATATCCGTTTAGTGAGAAAAAAGAAAATCACAAAATCTGGACCCGAAAGGTGGCGCTGTGGCAAAAGGCAAATATAATATATATATTACATTCACAGTCGCCGCAATAACTCGTTTGCCAATATCAACTTATTAATGAAAATTTACTGATATCCTTATGCATCAAACTACATAATAAATTGCAGTCTAATAACAAATTCTGAGGTTTTCAGATTTTTAATATATATTATAAAAAACATAAGAAGAGGAGGCACTGTAGACCAATGTGATGAATCATATCTCAAAAAACACATGACTTGTTAGAAAGCATGCGAGACATGTTCAAGGAAAAAGTGTCTCATCCCCGAATTTAATATTATTTAAGTTTTCCAAAATAAAATGTTATTTCTATGATTTTACGTAAATCGACAACATCTGGCTGTAAATTTTTTATACCAAATTACCAACCTTTAAATGAAGGAACTATAATACTGTTAAAAAACATGAAAACGCGTATATAACTATTTATTAACTTTAATATACACAAATCAGATGCGACGAAATTATTGCTCTACTAAATATTATTTCCAAAAAAAGAATTTTGATCTAGGTCACAAGTTGAATGTTATGTAAAAGTGAACAAGCAAAAAATGTGTTTACCTCGTTTGACTAAATTCAAAAATCATCATTTTCCTTATTCTTCCGTTTTCCTTTTTTTACTGTTAAATTTTAGAAAACTTATTATATTTTCTGTACTTTTTTGTATGTCAATATTATATGAAGCTTATGATTGGCTCTGAGAGTAAATGTTGGATGGCCTTGAAATAGTATGGTTATTAAACATACAAGCACTTAAGTTCTAACTTCTTCTGCTACACCAATGAATCATTAATGACAGAAGTATGGTGTGTATGTTTCTAGGAAACTAAAATTCACTTAGACTGAGAACAATAGACACACTCTAGCTCGGCGGCCGATAAATTTTAATTATCAAATAGCAATATTATATTGAACTTCAATAGAAAATATTTCTTCTAATCTGAGTGCAATTTAAAACCACGCTCTCAATTATTTTACTTTTATACAATGGGCAAATAAACGCTAATCATGTTCAGAGTTATTTTTTTAAATTATATTAAGAGTTACAATTTCTCTCACATACAGAGTTTCATGTAATTCCTCCACATATGATTTCTTACATCAAAATCGCGTAAATATACCTGCAATACCTTAGCAAATAATTCGGAGACTGTATTATGATATTGAGATATTTCAATTCAAATTGCATTTTTTTTCGATGGAATATTTGGTAAGATATTTATGAATAAAATATTGAGTAATATTTTTTAGCAACATTTAAAGTTTACTTTTAAAATTTTCTCGCATATGTAAATGTTCTAAGACTGCTTTATAAATAAGCATATCGCGAAATTAATATATCAGTCGAAGAAGGAAGTGTTTATTACAAACAATTAAGTTTTCGTGAATATCGTTTTCTGACAAAAATTATAGAGGAATCGCAACTTAAAATTTTCGCAACTTTAACAAGTGATAGCACCTTTTTTTCCAATGAATCCAATTTAGCGACGAAATTTTTCATACCTCTTCTTACATTTGAAACCACACAAAATCCCACAAAAATTCTTTCTTTTGCGTCACTAAGTCTTGAAAATATACTTTTAAGATATTGAAAACCTTCCCCATTTTTATCAATGACCTTCACAAAATGTTTCATCAAGCCAGTTTTATATAAAGGAACGGCAATAAAATATTCTCTGGTTCAACAAGATAACGATTAGACACACTTTTCTGAGTAGGTATGTAGTCAGAACACTATATACTTTTTTTGTATATAGTGTTCGCTTCGAGTTCTGCTATCCCGCTCACAAATAAAACCACAAGATTTTGTATAACCGCCTTGCAAGCCTAGTAACATCCCAAAAACTTTTAAGTATCGTTCAAGAATGTTTCGTGTGCTGTATTTTCTGTAGTAGATTTGTGAGGTTAGGTTTCTTTAACATGAACTCCATATGCAAGAAATATAGACAGAAATTCATTTTCATTATGTATTAAAATGCTTTCAAACTTATTTTCGACGAATCAATAAATAGTCACCACTGGTCAGGTGAGTACGTAAAAACGTTTCTTTCATGAGCCCGTGCACATTTTTACAATGGACAATTTTTTTACCTAGGAAAAGTTTTGTTTGTTTTTTTCAAAGCTCTGATTTATCTTTTGGTAAATCAGAATCATGACTCAGATCATCTAGTTCACTTTCAGTTATCAACTGTGGTGCCGTGGTTGGCGTTTGTAGTCATTATCGTCAAGATCGGTATGGTCAGATACGAACAAATCATCATCTATTCCAAACCACGACTACCACGAGAATTTGACGGTTATTTAGAAGTTGGGCCGTTGAGGGTTGCAGAGGAAGTACATGGTTTTCATAAAGAACTGATTTTGACACAGACGACAGATTTCTACTAAGGTTTATTGAACTCATTTCGCTTATTTCCAAAATCCTCCATCTTCATAATTGATAATTCTAAACAACATATTTTTTTATGTTTATGCTTCGTTAATGCCATAATTATATCCCAATTAAGGGCTAAAAATATATAAAAAAATACAAATTAAAATATATGTTCCTAGAAGTTTTCATGGATCAGACACTATTGTATCGATCGCTTGAGGAAAAAAATAAAAATCGCTCCCCACATTGGTAAGAAAACTTTCTTCCCATTAGTTTTGAGTCAATTTCAATTTTATTTCGTTTAATATTCTTAACCATACCTCGACGGGGGTCTCAATATGTTATTATTTTAAATCCAATTTGTAAACGTGACTTTCTTAAAAATTGTTAACGTGCAGTGCGAAGCGCCGCGCGAGTTGTGTAGTGGTAGGTTCGACTAAAATGTGCAATAAATGCCTTTTTTCGTTTTCCAAAATTGTCCAAATAAAATGAAACATTCCGTAAGTTTTATTTTCCCTTTAAGTGAAAACAATGTGAGGCGTTTCCATGTAAAGGGAAATTAGAACGTACAGAATATTTGATATTCCGTACTGAGTGGTAAGATAACATATAGTTTATTTATTCAGTGTAATTATAACAATAGGACAATACGTTGTTGTCATCAGCTGCGACTTTATACAAGTATATTTTATAAATTATGGTGATGTCATGAAAATTTGTTACGTAAATAATATATAATATAAGCGGTGCCCAAAAACACCAGCTCAAAATAGGGTCACATTTTAAAATAGAGCGGACAAAATTGATTGGTATACCAAAAATATTAATTTTTTGACCATATTCGTAGTATTTGGGGACGTATCCTATAAATACTTGCAAAAATGATTTCTTAAGAAATGCCGTTTTATGCAATAACTGCTTTCTAAATCCATCAAAAATATTTCCTTTACACCTTACGACTGTCATATCGCAAATAATGTTTATTTCTAACTTAAAAATTTAAGCAATGAAAAATATTGGGTTCTCCATAGTTCCCATTATTGAAGTATGACGACTTTTGTTTTGAAAAAAAAAACAGAATTATTTATTAAAAAAAAAATCGTTTTTCTTTTCGTGTAGCCAAAATTGTAATTAGTTATAGATGTGGCCAAAAATCTGTAATTCTATTTTAAAATATTCAGCAAGTGAAATAAAAATACAGAATATTTCTTAGTGTAAACACAATATTGATGAGATCTATTTCGTCATCGTAAAAATCATAATACTTTTACGTCCAAATGAAACATATACATATAATATATATATATATATATATATATATATATATATATATATATATATATATATATATATATACACATATATATATATATATATATATATATACACATATATATATATATATATATATATATATATATATATATGTGTATATATGTGTATATATATATAAATGTCTTAAAAAGTCCCTTCATCATCTTTATCACTAAAAGTTGTGTTTTTAGTTTCTAAATGAGGTGTGACCAAGCAAATTTTAACTGTTCTTATATATGTTTTTATGTTTATATATACATATACATATATATATATACATATATATATATATATATATATATATATACATATATTTCAACTGTGGGTGTAGATAGCGATGTACAAATATATTGCATTGATTTTATACTAAAATGTGCTAGTTTCTGTAAATTAAATTGAGAATAAAGAAGCTTTACATAAAACTGAAACTCTCGGATGTCACTGCTATCAAAATTGCCAATTGTAAAATTTTGATTGAACATAAAGGTCTATTTCCGATCTTAAGTTTAAAGTTAATTGTGATGTTAGATGTAATCTCAAAGAGATAAAGAAAACAATTAGATTGTAAATTCTATTTACCTAGAAGCGACATGAAACAGTCCACATAGTGGCAAAGTTTGTATGGAAATTTATCAGAATGCAGCGCGGCGATATTGGCTGCGCTTCGTCTCTATTGCGACAGTTGCGAGCTAGTGCTAAATGTGCCCCAAATTGATAGGATTTGATAGAGCAGACGCAGCCGGTGAACCCTGGAGAACCAAACATAGTTGCTGGAGCATTCCCTCTAGACTGAAGATTTCTTAATGAGTCTCTTCGTGCGGCACCAGGCCTCCTCTGATACGTTTATTAGCTGAGAGCGTTTTGGTTTTCTTTGAGTAGATATCTTTCTTTTTTTTTAAGAGGACTTTAAAAAATATTTGCTATCATCTCGATAATTACTAAGAGGACTTTGAAATATCTTCCTTTACATATCGTATTTTGTGAGATAAAATTATTTTGACCCTATTCCAATCGAATAATAATGTAAAAATTCTTATTAAAAAATATTTTAAATAAAGTCATAAATTATTTTAAATAAGAAGTATAGTGTAACACATTACCAAATATAGTAAAACGTAAAATATTTTTAAATAAATCTAATTTTTTTGTATCCCCGGACGTATGTACGCATGACATTCAGCATGACGCAGAATCAAACTTAGCTCTCCAAACTTGTAATCCTAACAATAGACCTATTCTGGAAAATTCACGTAATTTAATCGACTTCTGATTTTACTGAAGATATTCCTCTTAGACCCAATGAAGTTTTACAATAAAGGGCAATCTTCAAAAGCCATGGAAACAATATCAATGGACCATGGAAATAAAAACCGCCAATATATTTATAAATATTTGATTATGTTTCCTATAGTATTTTCTTTAGTAAAGAACAATTTATGACTTTACCTGAAGTACTTTCTAATTAACATTTCTTTCTGATTCTTTGATTAAAGTAATACCCAGGAAAATTTCTTACATAAAATAATATTCCATAGACAGGTTTTCCCAAGTTCGCTTAATAGCCCCCAGGTAATAGCCAAAAAACGTATAAACATACATGCTAACTTCTATGCATGCAAATTCTTAATGGAGAAGATAATCTTTTTAGGTTGATTTATAAATACTTTTTAGGTTATTTTTAAAATATTTACGTTTTAATAGCTAAAGTTTGGCGAAAACAATATCAATATATTTATAAGAAATTACAGTTAAATTTGCTTGGTCACATCTCATTTAGAAACTAAAAATACAACTTTCAGTGATCAAGATGATGAAGGGACTCTTTAAGACATTTACGGTTTAGAGGGAATAAGATAATCATTACGTACTACCGACCACGCCGACTTTTTCCAGGTTAGTATGCGGCACACGTCGTCACACCATTCCCGTGCCAACTGCAATTTACTTGTTCAAATAGAAGATTTATCTCAACTCTCACAATAAAAGAGCTGCACTGCCATCATCACCGTACGATGCATTTCTATTAAATTCAAATACGAACATTGACACTGCATGGACTGCTTAATGCCGCTCTCTCATAGCGAATAAAATTTATAGCCCACGCCTTTTATTTGTCTTTTAAAAATCCACGATTTGTTTTTTTTTTAACAAAATTTAATATTAACCTTTTCCTATTGTTCAAAATTTACAACTACGTTTTTGACTGCCCCGAAGTGACCTAAAGCTATTCCAAATTTCGATATAAAGTTTCTAGGTATAATCAATAAATGCATAAAACTATAATATATAATAAATAATAATAATCTTAACATTATAACCTCAGTTTTCTCATATAATTGTATATATAATATATATTATATTATATATAATTATATTATATATAATTGTAAATATAATATGTTTAAGGAAGGATATGTTTATATAAATTAAGTGTATTTTAATTTAGTTATTCATAAAACCATTTTTAATAAGTTTCAACAAGTAATGTTGAAACTAAAGGTATTACAAGAATTTCTCTCTCTAGATTATACAAACATAGATTAGACAACTGGACTAGTCATCTTCTGCGATTCCATTGGAGCTTTAGAGTCAATATACAGAGGTCAGTCTGCACTCACCCAGGAAATCCATTATCATCAGGAACAAATTAGCAAATTAAGAAATAATATGTGCATTTTGCAGTGGATACCGACACATGTTGACATTCCAGGAAATGAGGCAGCTGAAAAGCTTGCAAAAGAAACTCGTGATCTTAATGATTTTAATGATACTGGAACTACTCTTGGCGAAGTAAATACTTATGGAAGATATTGTTTACGAGAAGATGACCTAAAAAAAGACTATGAAATTTGTGAAATCAACGCAAATCGTCACCAAGATTATCACAAGATTTAGAACTGGACAAGAAAATCTATCGCGGTGTTACTAGAAAGTATGTAAATGAAATATAACAAGAGATAATATTGAATATATTTGGCGTTAATTTTGTAGAAATTCATTATTCATAATTAAATGAAACTACGTGATGTAGTATTATTTCTACTTTCTTTAATTTCTTTACCACGACCTAGGTTTCGTTGTATTACAACATCTTCAGGTGGGATATTAGCAAAGATCTTTGCTTTTTTATTAGTTTCATTTAATTGTGAAGAAATAATATTATAATAGTTGAAATTGTCAGTTTAGTTTAATTCAGAATTACCCACACTCAGAATTCCCCGTTATACACTGTTACAGTTCCTGTCGGTGTTCAGATTGAAGTTAAAATAGCAAATAATAAAATCTTTCGAAGGTTATGTTTGTGACGCCGCTCAAACACATCTAGATATGACACACGATAAACTATTTTATAATTTACTTAAACCCTCTAATTTTAGTGTCCAAATTATTGTCCTGATTTCTATACTAATATTTTAAGGCAAAACTAATTCTTTAGACATCACATGTACATTTGTAGATGTATGTGATTGTATTTATAAAATTCTGAGACGTTAGTCTATTCAATCAAAATTTGCTGCCACAATATCTGATACTACAATCAAAATATAGGTACTCATCAAATTAATTACTTAAGTTCTTACTTCTAAAAATAGCCCTAAATAATACAACAACGTTCCAACTCTTATTAATCTAAAAAGTAGTAGCTATTCTTTTATAGCTGAAGCAAGATAATTCTTACTAATTACTTAGGGGATTATTTCCCTTTTCCCAAAATTACAGTGTAATTTAGTCGCTCTTAGCGAATTAGTTTAGAAGCGAATTGAGCGCGACGGCGTCGCCTACCGCCAGTTCGCAGAGTGGTTAGTAATGGAACCTACGGTGGCTTAAGATGCTTGTAACACTTCCCTTACGATTATAAATATATTTTCATTATAAAGAAATGTTTTACGTATTAAACATTATTACGTGTCGCAGTTAGCCTACAGTCAGTTTATTTATTGACCCAGCAATTTTAGGCAAGCAGGGTAATACCTTTTTTCAGCGGCTTCGTTCACGTTTATAATGGAAATGGATTGCAAAAGCCATTAGCTTTTTCAGTGTAGGCATTTTATTACACCTGAAAGGACAAAAGGCCTACCTGACTGCAAAAAATATAAATATTTACACACACACCCACACACCTATATATGTATATATATATATATATATATATATATATATATATACAAGTCCAGGATGTCAAGGTAAACTTTTAAATATATCTAGATGCAGCAAATGATGGCGCGATTTAAAACGTACTCCTACATCGTAAACGTACTCCTTACCATTGTATCAGCTTACGTATGGGCAGACTGTTCTCTTGATTTTACCTTTCTCAGTTTGATTATATTTTTAGAATTTTTTTTAGAAAATTTCAAGTAAGCAGGAACTTTAATTTTTTTACTACATTACAAATCAATAGTCAACCTCTAAGTAAGTGAATAGAACGTTGAACCTCCCATATACCTATTTAGACTTGACTTCAAAAAATTGTAAACAAAATTTTGAATTATTTATATTTTTCAATTGACTTTTGAAATTTGAAATAAGAATTTTAACAAGGTTGGCAATACTAGCGTGTGATATCGTTTTTAATAATTCTAATTACATTCTACGAGTGTGATTGAGACAGGGATATTTTATTCTTACCATTAAATTTAAAAGTTATATTTTTAATAAATTTTCAACCGTTTTTCACTATTGACATTTAATTAACCTATATTTTTATGACGTTTTACTAAAACTTGCAAATTTAGAAATAGTAGTTTGCAAAGTCAAAAATATAAAGTATTTTTTTTATTTATTTCATCATTAATGTACGCAAAAAAAATATATATTTGGCGACCTTATGGTTACATGAGCAATCTCTTCCAGTCAACCAAAATGGTTAAATATGAAAGACTGTAAAGTCAAAATCTACTCTGTTGCAACGTTTATAAATTTAAATATTGAAAAGAAGCAAAAAAGATGTATAATAAAAAACAAGTATTTAAAAACGAGACAAAACATAAAAAATTAGAAAAAAATTTTTAGAAAACAAAGGGAACAAATTGAAAATATGTAAGAAATTATAAGAAGGACTTTTTGAAACGGTTTTTGAAAAAAATATATAGAGGGCGAGTTACCGGTATCGGGATCCAATTGATTCCAAAGTTTTGAAGTTTGGACAGCAAAGTACTTTTGATAAAAGGTGATTGTATGTTTTGGAAAAATGAGAATGAGACTTTTTGAGAGCGTAGCCCTATACCATGTGCAGATAAGAGATTAAATCTGCTTCTAGTGGATGTTGAGTAAAATGGGTTGTTGAAAATATTATAAAGAAAAATCAGAATATGAAGATTACACCGATTACAGATTTCAATCCATTTAAATTATTCTCTGAACTGAATTGCAACCAAAAACGTAGCGGATGCACAAAGGGTTAAATTGTATTGTTTAATGCGTATAATTGTTGAACTGAGGTAAACTTTCGTTTTGACAGCTAGAAAATTGTGAATGTGCTTGAGAGAATGCATTCTACTGTATATCTGAGGACTAACATCATTCACTTGTTATTGTCAGCTAAGATTTTGAACGATGGGTACACCCAAATCTTCAACAGTTGACATAAGTCGGATTGGTTTGTAATTTAACGTTATATGCGACAAATCAGATATCTTAACTTCAGAAACAGGCTATGGGTACCAATCATGACAGCTTGAAACTTAATTGTATTAACTAATAAAACCATTATATGAGCCCACTGACCGATTGAAGCAAGACCTTCTTTAAGGGTATTGAGAATGGTTGTTTTAGAATTTACATCAGTATGAACGTATATGTTTGTAAGTCATGAGCGTAAAGATGATAATTGCTATGTATATTCCCAATAATGAAAATGAAAAGGACAAGTGGAATAATCCCTTCTTTAAGTATACCAGATAAAAGTCTATCCAGTCGGTTAAAAACTAATGATTCTAAAGAATATTAATTCAAACAATTTAATAAAACATTGAAGTCCACGGAATTAAATGCACTGCTGAAATCAAGAAGTAAGAGAATTGTGAGTTTAGTGTTATTCATAGCTAAACGTATATCATCTTTAATTTTCACTAATGCAATAGAGGTTCTACGATCAGTTTTAAAACCGTATTTAAGTGGATCTAGAGAATTACAAGTGTTAATATGTCGGACAAGTTAGGCAAGGACTATACATTTAAAGACTTTCGAGAAAAATTATATTATAGAAATGGTTTGAAAATCTTTGAGATATACAGCCAAAAATATTTTTTGTAATAGAATTATATATGCTTTCTTCCATTTAGAAGGAAAAATTTTGGTTGTCAGAAATGTGTTAAATATGTCAATAATAACAGGGATTACTGTATCTAATGTAAGCTTGAGGGTTTTAATACTTAGGCCATTGCATCTCATAGAATTGGTTTTATTGTCAGAAGGTTTAACCTCCAAATCACAAGCATGTATAATCGTCACATCACAAGCGTGTAAATCACAAGCATGTATAATATGGAATGTATAATCGTGGTTATAAAAAATGAGACGAATACTATTCAAAGATTCTGACTTAACAGCTGGGTGCAATGACATAGGGTTTAGTAGAGGAAGAGTTTAATAATTATCATTATCAACGTTCGTCTTTATCAATTTCATAGACAAATTTTTCCAACTTCATAATCAGACCAAAAATTTCCTCATACGTAATAAATCATACAATAAATTGTTTTTTCCCTTTAGCTCATAAAACATAAAGTACACAAATGCAGGCGCTACTCGCCACATCGCTTAAAATATATGTATATGGACACTAACATCTTATATACGACAAAGTGTACATTACAAATACGTCACTAAGCGCGGATAATAAGAAAGGAGAAAAAAGCCACATTTTCGTTTATCCTTCTTCGTAATAAAAGTGATTTAATGACGAACTTTACGATTATAAAAAGTGAAATTTATTGGTACCATCACATATTTTTATTGCTCGTGAAATTGCAAAGGATAAAACGCAACGTAAAATATCACGGTGTTTAGTCGCCAATGTGATTTGGTAAATATACGGTGAGGTGTGGAACACAGTTATGGATACGATTCAAACTTTATTTATAGTTTACCCTGTTGCCCATTAAATAAAGGAGTTCGCGATAGAAGCAATATAAGGGATCAGAATTTTGAGAACTTTACGGCTTCGCTTTTCAGAATTATATAGAATTCCTTTATTATAATTTTGCTATTCGCCTATTTAAATTAGTGTGATTCATATGAGGTTAAAGTTTGTTACGATAAACCAGGTCGCTAACACATGATATTGTAGATTTTTAATGTAATGTTTTTAATTGAGATATTCCTTTTCACATCGATGTTAACACTTAATTAACTTCATGAGGAAATATTTAATTACGATTATTATTTTATTGCGGTTTTTTGTCTCTAATATCAAAGTTATTCATCATAAAGTAAAATAATACAGAACGTTAGGTTTCATTTTATTTAATTTACGATAAATATTGATGACGTTGTATGCCATCAATAGTATATTTTGCTCATCTCTGTTGGTTCTATTATAAGCAATATTATATTATAAAAGTCCCAACATGCAAGAAATAAATTATGATAATGCTACATACAATCAGCAAATATAAAAAAAATGAAATAAAAATGAAACTGAAACATGGTAAAAAGTGTATGCTGTCGAAATGAATAACAAAGTAAGGCTATCTGTTAATAAATATTGCAGAAGAAAATAATATTAAAGGAAAGAAGGATATTTTATTTATGTGATGTATCCATGATTACATACAGAAGTGAGTTTTAGACAATACTAAACAGATATATGTAAATATGATTGAATTAAGAAGCATATGAACAAACTGAATGCTTTTCAAATAAAGTCAAAAGCGGATATCCCTTGTAAAAGAATACATGGCCGAATTAAAAACTTAAAGAGAATACGATATCGAAGAAAGTATAAATTGGAAAATAAACAAAGGCACGTTGATATAATTAGGTCATATCGCTTGTGTGAATATATAACAATTAGAAAAATAAATATAAAAGGCCTGTCTATGAAATAAAGAGACAGGGATTCCACCCAGTAAACCAAGTAATCGGAACCAGTTGTAATTGCATGCGCGGTGACTTTGAACATATCTAAACCTGCATAAGAAGCAGCAAAAATATATGACTTTCAGAAGATTACGAATCGCCATTTAATTTGTGTTTTCTATGATGGATTTCAAAAATGCTAACTATAAATTTAAACAACGTGTCAATTTGAATTTTTAAAGAAATTGCATAAAACACCAAGAAAATATTTCAAACTTAGATCTTCCAGTATCAACTTGAAATTAAAAGCTGGCAAAGCGAATCAAAATTCAAAGATTGCATGCTTGTGTTTTTTGATCAAGGGTTCTTGAAGAATATGTTCGAGATTTTTTTTTTGAAGAATGTGATTGAGAAGGCGTAACTGTTAACCAGTGTTACTATAAGAAAGTTTTTAAAAAGTTGAGAGAACAAATCAGCAAAAAAAAATAGCCCAAACTACAGGAAAGTAATTTTTATTTTTCACCAGAACAATGCCTTTACTCACAGCGCTTTCATTAAAGCGATTTAAGACGGACAACCACATTAGTAAACTTGAAAGTCCTCAACTTTCGCCCGATTTAGCCATGCAACTTTCATCTTTTCCCAAAAGTTAAATCGGTACTAAAAGGTACGGCTTTTAGATCCATTGATAATTTGAAGACAAAAACCGTGGATGTGTTGAAACAGCTGACATAAATTTATTTCCTCCAGGCCTTCGATCTGTACAAAATAAGACTGCAGAAATGTGTTAGTGCAATTGAGGAGTATATTGAAGGTACCGCATATGGGAAGTAAGCAAGCAAGTATTGAAGAAATCAAACATTAAATTTATAATACTTATAAGTAAATATCATTCGTAAACAATAAAATTCAGGGTCTATCATATTCCTGTGACTCGTACCAAAAAACTGACATCGATACGAGCATTTCAGGCGCGACTGACCGAACAGGAACATGCTGTTTACATAGTCGTACTGTGCCAGCGAGTATGTGAATGTGTATTTACGTGTGGCTAAACTACAAATGGGTTATCATATAAAGGATATAATTTTTGAGGGTATAAATGAGCCACCATAAGATATTTACTGTACATAATATTATGAATTTTCTCATAATAAAAAATGATCCGCAGTCTGTTAAAGAGCTTCGTATCATGCTTCGTGAGGTTTTCAGATCAGTGAATGGTTACAAAGTTATTGTAATAAACATATTGCCTAAAGATGGCTTTTTACTTTCTTGTTCGCTATTGGCACGATTCTTGAATTGATAACTGCCATTAATGTACGAAAGACAAATGCTGATTATAGGACTCATTTCCTTAAAGGATTTCCTTATTCAGTGACCGAAGCTTTGAAATTATTTGGAAAATATATAGAAAGATAGGAAGTTAACTTTCCGTTGAGTGTGAAATATGATTATGTTTTCGATAAATATGAATGTACTAGATTTTACCCGCATAAATATTCGATTTGGACGTTGAAATTTTAATGGATGATTTCGTCTCAGAATCTCGGATCAGATAAGCAATTAAACTAACATGTCGATACGTTGAGTTTCAAAGAGCTTAAATATTAAAGTCGATATTTCAGCGCATAGAAAAAGGTAAAATAATTAAAGATTGTGTTCAAATTTTGTGTTGTATCCTTTATATTCTCACAGTTATTTACTGTTTATTTAAAACAAAAGTACTTACAATTCATAGCCGCATAATGTAGTAAATTAATATTCTATTTAAATCTAAAATTCAGAGCAAAGAATTCCTACAAGCCAAAGAAAATTAATAAATATGTCTTTTACACACCAAAAAAGCTTCTTTGATAGAAACTTAGGGCGTAACTGCCAGCTGATGTTACTATAACAATGAGACGTTATTAAATAACATGCCGTGTGAAGGACAATTTCCTTAGTATTTGTGGTTGTAAAAGATTATTTAAATTAATAATTGTATTTATCCAAAACCAAATTCTATGATTTTGTCCTATTATATCATTGAGCGTAATAGTAAATTGCAACGGTTGGCTAAATTTATAGAACTATAGGTTGTACTAGACCAAGAACCTAAAATGGTCGATAATTATGCCAGTCAAATTTCTACTATTACAAAAAAAAATATTTTGAAGCTAGTTATTAAACGCACCTGACATAAATGTCATTAAAATGTGCAACTAACGGTAAAGAAGTTATGAGCAGTTTAATATTATAATTACGACTATTGTGAAGAGGAACAGGTACCCTAGGATACAAGAGTTCGGCAATAACTTATCTCTGTTAATATTGCCCAGATAGTTTACGAAATTAATCATCCTCAATACAACCTCACTATTCATATATATATATATATATATATATATATATATATATACATACATATACATATATATATATATATATATATATATATATATATATATATATATATATATATATGACATTGCTACATAATGTTTTACTCTAAGACCCTTTTCATACCGTCTGCGTAGAGTGGCATGCACCGTAAGGGATGTGATTTTAATGGGTACAAAACGACGCTACCATTCCTCTTTCATTTAAAGAATGTCTCTTGATAATTAAAATATAATAAGACTAAAATTTTTAATTCTTGAAAATTGCATCGTGCTAACGTTATCTTTTTTCTGTTAAATTTAGACCTGTCACAGAGCTATTGATTAAAATAATATATATATATATATAAGTATGCCAAAAGTAAGATATATTTTCTATTTTATAAGTATTTGTCTATATAAAAAGGCATTTGAATATTTGTATAAAAAATTCATAAGATTTTGCGTTTCTTTCAGATCCTGCTCTTTCTGTTTATACACTGCCATCAGAATATTACGGCCAGTATAAAATATTCTCTTTTGTTAAAACATCGTGGGTGGGCCTTGATATATTGGTGAGATTATATTCCCTCTTTGTATTCACGATTTCCCAACGAGGATAAGAAGCTTGGTACAATGAAACAATAAAATAAATAATAAATTCTGCAGCCAAAATCTAAGGTTTCTTTGAGCAACTAATGCTGTTAGTAGAGAACATAGAAAAAGTGGTTACTATAAAAACAACGTATAGATAATGTGGATATATTTTAGATTAACAATCGATAAGAAAAGTTTTCTTTTTTGGAACATTTAAATTTGTCATCTCTCTCCTCTCTCTCTCTATGTATCTTAAAACGTAGGAGAGAACGACTAAAGGCAGGGTGAGAGAGAGGGAAAGGGGAAGGGGAAGAAGAAGGGGAATATATATATATATATATATATATATATATATATTTATGTGTGTGTGTGTGCGTGTATATATTTATAATAAATATAAAATAATATTATGTTGGCTAGTAAGTTTTTAGCCACAACTTCAAGACTTTTGTGAGAAATTTCTAAAAGGTTTTATTATAGAATATAAAGAGACCAAAATGTAGTCAGTTGACAACAGTCAGTGCTGAAGCTATAAGTGAATTACATAAAAGATAATTGATTTAAATCGATATCAAATACGGATTCCACTATTTTACGAATTTCGTCTGGATAGCGATGGAAAGACTGCCACAAAAAATATATGTTATGCTCTCGGCGAGTTCATGGTGTGTGACGCGACGGCAAAGATTTGGTTCAGAAAGTTCAGAAATGAGGACTACGACATTGAGGACGAACCCCGTACCGGACGTCCTATTGAATTGGACGTTCAACGATTATGACGCTTAATTGAGGAGGATCCTCGAATGAAAATTCGTCAATTGGCAGATGAGCTACACTGCAGTATAGAATTATAGAAACACATATCAAAAGATTCAAAATACGGTTTATGGATACCCCACGAGTTGTCATCATATCACCTTCAGTGCAGAGTTGATACTTGTCAACTGTTATTGACATTGAAACGTAACTTCGATTGGCTGAATCAGTTAGTAACTGATGATGAGAAGTGGGTTACATATGTTAACGATACACGCAATATTCAATGGTTGAGTGCTATAGAAACAAGACTTTTAGTATCCGAAACTGAAATAGGTACCAAAAAGGTGATCCTAAGCTGCTGGTGGAATGTCAAGACCATTATTCATTCGGAGTTGCTTTCAGAGGTATCTACAAATAATGCATATATTTACTGTGAACATTGGACCGATTAGCTGACAAATTGAGTAGTCAAAAGGATGAAGTATATTTTCTGTATGATAATGCTAGACCACATGCACATAGCACTAAACGATTGCTAAACACCTATAGATAACCATAAGAATAAAAGTTTTGGTAAGTATTTTTCGTAGAGACAACTTCTGAATTTACTAACTACAGGTACCTTTCATAGATATATCTCTATGCAAATTCCATTTCCGACATGTTTGAAAAAGCATAGGAATCCTTTATAATACTTTGAAGGTTTACCTATTAAATCTGATAATGGATTTACTTTATACTAGTCAAATTTAAGAAGGTATTATTTCCTTGGAATGTTTTATTGGTCACAAGCTTCTCATCGCTTTATCAGGATAATTCGAGTTTCTTTTAATAAATGATTTTTATTAAATTCGTTGTACCTACAATCGAATAGTATTCCACGTCCTTCATATTTCTTAGACTTGGATCAAAAAACCGTCATCGATAAGTCTCAAACGAAACTAGCCGAGCACGGACATGCTATTCACACAATTGTATTATGCCAGGCTCAGCGAGTTGCTAGACTACAATTGAGTTATCATCAAAAGGATATGATTTGTGAGGGCATAAATGAGCCATTATAAAATATTTTATACACATAATATTAAAGATTTTTCCCGGCCAAAAAACAATTTTATCGATGCAACCCGTAAATAATCAAGCAACTCACATGAAATGGAATTTTTGATCGATGGTCCCAAGATTTTCGCCAGCTTTTGATTAAATTAAAGTATCAGCCGCTCGCATGGCAATTAACAATGAGACCCCCAAACTCTCGTACGATGCCACAATTATCAAGCACCTAACTGAAGGCAAGTTAAACCGATGCGACAATGACACCTCTTTTGCCGTCATATTGCCCCAAATAAAGAAACGTTTTACAAAATGTGGGGACCCAATTCTCTCTTCTCGAAGCTTCTAAAGAAAATGATGTCATTCAGCTATTACTTATTCATTTTAGCGACTGCAGTACGCAGAAACACATTTTATTTTTGTAGACATGGAAATGGAAAATAATCCTTTCGTGCTCATCAATAATAGACTTCGGCAGAAGTTCTGAATTAAACTCCTTACAATAATGATTCATTTAATCATGAAATATTGAAATAAGACCAAAGAATTCGAAAGGTGGCAAGAGAGTAAGTTTTTTAAGAAATAAAGTTTGTTATTTATATCTTATGTATACAACTGGAAATAAATAATATGTATTATTCCTTATACTGTCTCCGCTAACCAAATCTCCACAGTTCGTCTGTCTATTAAATAACTGGAATTTCTTAACGAAACAAAATATGGTCTTGAAATCGGCGTGAATTGTTTTGAAAATTATTAATTTTAACTAAATAAAAAAAATCAATAACATGTTAATTGTGTCCTTCTCTAAAAAAGGAAGTCCGCTGTTGTGAAAACTAGAGATAGGACCACAAAATATTAGTATTTAATAGAAACAAAGTTTTGGCATATCTGTTAATCAATATTTAAGTACGACATAACATCAAAAGGAAATCGCAAACATCGAAAAATGAGGCCGACAGTTTAAGCGCATTTTCAGGGTAAACGTTTGAATTAATATTACGTAATTAATTTTGTTACTGAATATTGCCTTCCTCCGAGGGGATTAAATTACAGTGCTTCAGCGGAGTAATCTTTTAATTGTCGAGCGCTTGTAATGTGATGCTCATCCGTTCTCGCGGAGATAATATAACGTTGGTAATTTGTGAAAACGAGAAAATAAACTACCAATTATTAGAACTCGTGTAGTCTCCATGCACATCTTTAAGCTAATTATCATAAGCCTGTCCCATTTTTGGTAATCTTACATATAGACATTAATTAATAAATTGAGCAGTTACAATTATTCCAATATTGTAATATTGAAGCCAGTTTTTCTGATAAACTTCCTTCAATATTACAATTTTGGAGTAATTGTAGCTCCTAATAAAGAATCGAACTGCGATCAAAGGGGTTTCATTAAAAACCAACCGATTTGATATTGAAGAAAAATTATTTTTCAGCTTCTAATATCTCCGAAGGTCACGTAGACGAAGATCGCCATTCAGTGCGGTACAACCGATAAGATCGCGAGATAAAGCAAATATTTGACGTGTTATTGTTTCGCGTCAAATTGCGACAACTGGTACTTACCGTTATGAGTAATTCGAATCATACATGCAATTAGTATAATAAATAATATGACTCAATGAAAGCTTGTTCGAAGAGGAAGCTGTTAATATTTTAACGCGTATTGTCTCGTGCACTGTGTGCAGAGCACAGGCTGTGTAGTATTCATTTTGATGAATTCGGAGGACAGAATTAAATATGACGGCGTGGATAGTTTTCTTTTAATACGCTTATTTTTATTATCTATTTCTTTGGGTGGATAATTAAAACAAGAAACGTATATTACGGACCCAAGTAATTAATATGATTTTATTTTCGGGGTTTATTTTGTCGAGGACTTCATTTTCCTTTGAGAATATTTGCTACTTATGCTCTTTAATCCGTAATATAATACGGAATTTTTCCTCAGGCTTTAAAATGAAGCGAAGAACTTACAAAATGTAACAAGTCGGAAACCAAGATGCATTGATGTTTTGTTTGTATTCTAAACATGTTTACTGTTTTCTACATCGAAAAAGTTGTACGAACCTTAACCGAATGCCAAATGCAAAAGTGACACTATGATGCGTTAACCTTTAAGAGGACTAAGCACACTCGCTTTAAATAAATAAATGTTAGCATTCAATATTAAATGACCGATATCAATGAGGGCAGGTTTATAAATAAATTATTTAACCACTTTGAAATTTTAATAAATTATAATTTAATGAATGATAACACTCACTCTCTTTCATTTATTTATAAGTGTTTTTAAGCCGTCAAGAAAAAAAACATAGTCAAAAACTAGAAATACAAGCAAAATACTAACTTCATAACATGAAAAATATTAATGTTATAAAACTAAATAACTCCATGTCGAGTTTTATATAAAACGAAAATCATTAGCACGCAGTAAACGTCATTCTTATTTTTTCAATACGCAATAAAATTTACTTACGCTATTAACAGAAAACGATACTGTAACATTAATGCATATATATATTTACTTGTGCTTTCATATGTTTGTGACTTCGTTTACAACAATAAGCTTTTATCTGATCCGGATCGCTCTGCGATTTAAACTCTGAAACGTGAAATTTAATTCACTAGCTTTGTAAGGTTTCCGAAGAAAAAGACACAGTGATATTTTCGACCTTGTCGATGTTAATTTCAATTAAAAATTAAATAAAGATATTTAATTCCGTCCCACCGAAATCGTACTCTAGCATATTGCATGGCGAAATGAGGGAAATATTACTTTGTTTAGCGATTAAAAAAGTCCTCTGGCTCGCGTAGTTTACTACTTAGTAAGTTTAGTAATTAACTGTAATATTTAAATGGGTTAATAGAAAATTATAATAAATGATGTCAAAAAGTTCGTATAGGCAAGTAAAATTCTCAAAATGTTCATCCATTGCATCGCTTCTGTCGCAAACTGCATTGTTTAATGGAAGCACGGTGAACCATAAATAAAGGGGCGAATCGTATCTGGAACGGCATTCTACATCTTGCCACACATTCACTAAATTACTATGGGGACTGAAAGACATCGTACTTGCATCGCGTATGTCTTTTTTGTACCACGCGGTTTCCCGAGCAATAAAAAATTTCACTTTTCATAATCGTAAAGTTGGTCATTAAATAATTTTTTTACGAAAAATGGTGAACGAAAACGTGACATATTTTCTTTTTCTCACAACCCACGTTTAATAGCACCTTCGTAATTTACGCTTTGGCTCAATGTAAGATGTGCGTATTCATATAAACACATTTTACGCTATGTAGAGAGAGCCACGTTTATTTAGGTCTTTTATGTTTTATGAGCTAAAGTGAAAAATTAATATTATGTACGATTTATTATTATCACCTTTACTAATGTCATCGATGACTGATAAAGAAGACGCATCCTGATATTGTGAAAGTTAAATAATAATCCTAGCTTCATTACTACTATCCCCCTCTTTATAATATAAATTAAAAATGTTTCGTCTTCTAAAAACTATAATCATTTCTAAAAACAACAAAAACATATCATTATAACTTAGCTTCATAAACAAACTGAAATAAAAATCTCATAAAAAATATTGAAATTATAAATTTAATTTTGACCGCGTGGAAAAAGAAAGAACTTCTTAAAAGACTGCGAAGCAAAGGTAAATAAATAGAGATAATACTATGCTTTTTAAATCTATCGAAAATTCGTAATGAAGTTTGAAGGTATGATTCTTAGAAGCAGTTATTCCCAGCAAGTGAAAAGGTGCGTCTTAAAAGAAATCATGCAGAGTAAAAGAGTTAATTAGAAAAAAATGGCCCGGTTCGCGAATTTTTAGATCGTCATTTTAGGAAAACTTTTTAAATTTTAAGTATATAAAAATTTTAAGTATATATTTCAAATTCTCGTCTCTATTGCTCCATTATCTTTTCTAACTTCATAAGTTGAGTAAAATATATGATACAATGCTACAAAATGCTCAACTTGGGAGCAAAAACTTCAGATGCAACAAATCATACTCTTAATTGCTTTTTCACTTTAGCCCATTAAATATAAATTACAAAAACGCACGCAACCGGCGTGTCATTAAGTCGCATGAAATATGTATATATGGACACAAACATCTTATACAAATACAAAGTATACCTTGCAGTGTCACTAGGCGCGGAGAATAAGGAAGAAGAAAAAAAATCACATTTTCGTTTATCTTTTTTTGTAATCAAAGTTATTTAATACCAACTTTACGATTATGGAAAACTAAATGTATAGGTATCATTGCATACTTTTACTGCTCATAAAACCGCGTGGTATAAAAAATAGAAAACGCAACGTAAATATCACGGTGTTTAGTAGACAAAGGATGTGGTAAATGTGCGGTGAGGTGTGAATGGCAATTATATATACAGTTCGCCCTTTATTTATGTGTTTTCACCTAATTGCTTACTACAGCTAATTATCTCGTAAAGTATGTAATCCAGACAGTTGGATTTTATAATCGCTTCAAAAAGTGACATTGTCGTTATTTGCGTACACAATGCGCTAGAGACGCGTCTTGGTGGGCAGAATCAAACAATTTTATTTAACTTGTAATTAAAAATGATTTCAGTAGTTTCAAAAATGCCTATGCATCTTTTTTATTCAGGAAAATAGTGAATTGGAAGATCTAAAAATTATATTGTTGTATTACGATCATATTTTTTATATTATATTTACCATTTTAAGTTTCAGAGAAATTGAAAAGAAATTTTCTCATACAAAAAATTAGTGTAATTACTATCAGGTCAAAGTTTATTGTACTAAACCAGGTAGTTAATACATGAGATCTTAGATTTTTAATGTAATTTATTATCTTCAATATTCATTTTCACATTGATGTTAACATTTAACTTCATGTGGAAATATTTAATTACGATTATTATTTTATTGTGTTTTTTTGTCTCTAATATTAAAATTATTCATCATAAATTAAAATAGTAGGAAAAATTTGGTTTAGAAAATATTGATGACGTTGTATGGCATCAATAGTATATTTTGCCCTTTTGTATTGGTTCTATCATAAGCAATACTATCGTATAACAGTCCGAACATACTGAAAACAATTATGATAATACTGATTGTATAGCAAATGTGAATAAATGAAATAAAAATAAAACTAAAACATAATAAAATAGTGTATAGCTGAAGAAATTAATAACGAAGTAATAATTTCTTCAATAAATAACCTTAAATAAATATTGCAGAAGAAAAGAATATTAAAGGAAATAAGGATATTTTATTTATGTAATGTTTCAGCGATTACATACTGAAGTGAGTTTTAGACAACACTAAAAAGGTATATAAAGAAAATGTATGCGGTTGAATTAGGAAAGATATAAACAAACTGAATGCTTTTGACTTTATTAAAAACTTGAAGAGAATTAAAAACTTGAAGAGAAAACGATATCGAAGGAAGTATGAACGGGAAGATAAACAAAGGCTTTTGTGAACGGATAACAATTAGAAAAACAAATGTACAAGGCATGTCTATTAAATAAAGAAGCTGCACTTCGACCTAGTAAACCAAGTAGTCAGAACTAGTTATAACAGAATGCATAGTGACTTTGAAGATATCTAAATCTGCATAACAAGCAGCAAAAATTTATGACTTTCAGAAGATTATGAATCGCTATTTAATTTGTATTTTCTATGATGGGTCCCAAGACGTATTAATTAGAATTTTTGAGGAAATTGCATAAAACGTCAAGAAAATATTTCCATCTTTGATCTTTCAGTATCAACTAGAAACTATTTACTTTTAATGCAATACTCAATGTGTTTTTCTGAAGAATGTGTTCGAGAAGGCATAATAGTTAACCAATGTTATTATAAGAAAATTTTCTTGAAGTTGAGAAAAAAAGTCAGGAAAAAAACAGCTAAAACTACAGGAATGTAATTTTATTCTTCACTAGAACAATGCCTTTACTCATAGCACCTTCTGTAAAATGGTTTACGACCGACAAGCACACTAGTAAACTTGAAAGTTCTTCACATTCGCCTGATTTAGCATCATGCGACTCATATTTTCCCAAAAGTTAAGTCGATGCTTAAAGGAACGTTCTTTAAATTCGTTAATGATTTAAAGAAGAAAACTGTGGTTGTTTTAAAACAGTTGACAGAAATTTATTTCCTCGATCTCGATCTGTATAAAATATGGGAAGTATATTGAAGAAAGCAAGCATTAAATTTAGAATGCATATAAGTAAAGGTGAAATATTTAATCAATCTCGTTATTTAAAACACACACTTCAAAACGGAAAACGTGACAGAGCGAGAAATAGAGAGGTAGAACGAATTGAAGAGTATCTATAAGCAACTATAAAAACGGAACAGTGTCATTCGAATGAGATATTAGAATATTAGTGGGAGTGAAACATGTTTTCTAAGATAGATGAGTACATCAATAATTTATTTCTGCTTATAATACCTAGATGGTTCAAGAACTTAACCATCTTGAGTAGACTTCACTGGTGGTATAGTCGTAATAAAACAAACATTCATATCCTCGCTGAAACTGGCATATTACGATTGCATGAACAACATGTTTCTGCTTGGCCAGTTTCGTCTGCGATGCTTGTGTTGATGTAAGTTTTTTGGTCAGAGTCAAGGGAATATGAAAGATCTTGCATTCTATTATTTTTTCCATGGCCATTTTTTTAAACCAAAGATTTAATTTAAAATTATTTGAAAATTAAAAATAAATTAAAATAAAATCTATTTTGACCTGATAAAGCTAAGGGTTCTCAACTTTGGGACATTCTAAAGGTTCTCAACCTTGTAACTAATAATTAATTTATTCCGAGAAAATAATCTGTTTTTAGAGTTGGATATGTATAAAGTAAATTCATTATCAGAAACTGTGTCTGAGAAAGATACTTACCAAAGCTTCAATTTCTAGTGATTATCTAAAGGTCTTTATTATCAAAATTTTTTTTATATAATTTTCCATACTGTTTAATTATTATTTCGTTGATGCCCCAATTTCTTGAATTTCATTTCAAGAAATTTATGTAGATTATTACATAAGTTCCACAAATACAACATGTCTTTCATATTCGATGATATTCGCCGAGCATGCAAACAGACACTAGTGAACGTATTCGTGCTCGAGAGTCACACTGATTATTTGCCGAGACGTTCGGGCGAGTATATGAATTAGGAATAAGGATTTGTACTGGAACCGGATAATTAAAAACTACTAATAAAGACAACATGTCGACGTCTGTACAAGAGGAAATATTATTGAAAGAACATAAGTGTGTAATGATTTGTTCAATGACAAAGGTTAAAAATAAAGTAGTTGTGAATATATAGTAACAGTAAAGATAACAATAACGTAGTTGTGGTAACAATAAAGTGGTTGTGAATACATACGATTTTACAATAAGTTATTAGGCTTACCAAATATATTATTTGATTAACGAATTTCTAAGGAATTCTAAGGAGTAAAAATTAACATATTTATCTAGTCTCCTATGAAGACACCTTTATTGTGATATTCGAGAAGATTGAAAATTAGGAACGTTCTGTAGCTAAAGCTGTTGTTGACTAGAAAAGCATGACAGCAGAAATAGTCGAAGACGATATCTGCTGTTACGCTCCTTTGGTTAACAACACGCTTTATTAATTTTTTTTTTTCTCTGTAATTCGTTTATTTTAAGCATCGTTTCAATTTATTCATTTCCGATTACTGTATATTTCATCCTATAAAAATATAATCCTCTTCATTGATGTTTCGTATTTATTTGACATATTTAAAACCTTCCAAAAACTTCCTTATTGGTTGACAAACTGGAATATGATCATATTATCTATAAGTTTAGAAAAACCTCTTTTTTACATTCTCTTTTTACATAATAATTGCTAACAGAAATTGTATGTTATTAGAAGAATTTATTATTAAGTAAACATTTCAGTGTAGCATATTGTCAAGCTTCTTATCAACGTTGAGAAGTCGTGAATACAAAGAGGGAATATAATCTCGCCAAGATATTTAGTTGTACTGACGTGATGTTTTAATAAAACAGAACATTTTAGAGAGGCTGTAGTATTCTTGTAGAAGTACATAAACAGATAGAGCAGGTTCCAAAATAAACTTGAAATCTTATAAATTTTTATAAAATAAACGGGAAACATTATATATTTTCATATAAATACTTATAAAACAGAAAATATATATTATTTTAAGTATATTTCCATCTATATTGTTTTAATTATTGGCCCTGTGACAGACCTAACATAACACAAGGCGATTTCCAAGAATGACGTATTATTTTATCGATTGATCTATGTGATCACATTTAGATCAACTGTATCTACAGGTGTATACATTAATACATGATATGTTTACGCGTTGTATAGGGTTCCGTATCTCAAAAGGAAAAAAAGGAACCCTTATAGGATTATCAGTCTGCTCGTCTACTAAGACCCCTTTCAGCAAGTTGAAATGAATATCGAATACTTAGTCCCTTGGAGTTCTAAAAAAGTTCAGCTTTCAAGTCAACGCAATCAAGAGAAACTCTAAAATTACAGCCATTTATGCCACATATTTTGACACTCATAAATAAATCAAAGCCTATAGGGTACTTACCGCACTATGAAAGATATAGCAGACAATATATTTTCTTTCTGAAAAATTAAAATTTTAAAATTAGTTTAATATCAACATTATGTATCATTAAATATTTAAAAATTCCTAGATGTCGTAAACATCCTCGTTAGAATCCTCGTAGAGCGAGTTCCAATCGATTTTGGCATGTTGTGTAATTGTTATGGGACATTGTTTTAGCTGAAATGAAATGGTTGCATTGTATTGTATGAAGACGGACATATCTATGTATTATATCATCGAAACCTGTTAGAAAGTCTAAGTACTAGGATTTGTTATACGGCATTCCCATGATTTTCCTGATATCGAATGTAACATCACTTAATTGGATACTCTAGTTCGTAGCATTCTTATAACGAATGTAGCCAAAAAGTCTCAATGCAAATTATATGCAAAATGTGATCAATTTAGGTGTTTTTAGAAACATAGTGCATAAAGCTTTACTTTGAAACGTCACAACTAGAAAAGTGTTCGAGAAAACTTGTTTGCATTAACTGCCCTTTTATATAAAACTCGCCTGATAATTATTTGTAGAATATTTGTGTAGATCTTCATTAGCAACATGAAATCGCATTTTATAAATGCCAGATGCCCTGATTGTTATTTACATCATCGTATAAAATATTAATCCACCTTTAAAAAAATCCCAATAGTTAATGTATTAATTTATTTGAATTCTCATCAATACTCAGTAAAAAGTGAAATAAAAATTCCAAAATACATAATATATCTGTATATAAACGAATTATTCATGATATTTATTTTATTATCATAGAGGTCCTCATAAAGGAGTATACATGTTTTTCCTATACCTTTAATAGGGTTTGTTTTATTACGACTATACCACCAGTGAAGTCTATTCAAGATGGTTAAGTTATTGAACCATCTAGGTATTATAAGCAGAAATAAATTATTGACGTACTCATCTATCTTAGAAAACATTTTTCATTCCCACTAATATTCTAATATCTCATTCGAATGACACTGTTCCGTTTTTATAGTTGCTTATAGATACTCTTCAATTCGTTCTACCTCTCTATTTCTCGCTCTGTCACGTTTTCCGTTTTGAAGTGTGTGTTTTAAATAACGAGATTGATTAAATATTTCACCTTTACTTATATGCATTCTAAATTTAATGCTTGCTTTCTTCAATATACTTCCCATATTTTATACAGATCGAGATCGAGGAAATAAATTTCTGTCAACTGTTTTAAAACAACCACAGTTTTCTTCTTTAAATTATTAACGAATTTAAAGAACGTTCCTTTAAGCATCGACTTAACTTTTGGGAAAAGATGAGTCGCATGGTGTTAAAACAGCCGAATGTGGAGGAATGTGGAGGCAGGACTTTCATGGAAATATTTTGTTGGTGTTCTTCAAAAATTCTAATTAATACGTCTTGGGACCCATCATAGAAAATACAAATTAAATGGCGATTCCTAATCTTCTGAAAGTGATAAATTTTTGCCGCTTGTTATGCAGGTTCAGATATCTTCAAAGTCACTATGCATCCTGTTATAACTGGTTCTGACTACTTGGTTTACTAGGTCGAAGTGCGGCTTCTTTATTTAATAGACATGCCTTGTACATTTATTTTTATAATCGTTATCCGTTTACAAAAGTCCTTGTTTATCTTCCCGTTCATACTTCCTTCGATATCGTTTTCTCTTCAAGTTTTTAATTCTCTTCAAGTTTTTAATAAAGTCAAAAGGGCATATCTATTCTTCTAGAAGAGATACGCCCCTTTGACTTTATTTCAAAAGCATTCAGTTTGTTTATATATTTCCTAATTCAACCGCATACATTTTCTTTACATACCTTTTTAGTGTTATCTAAAACTCACTTCAGTATGTAATCGCGGAAACATTACATAAATAAAATATCCTTATTTCCTTTAATATTCTTTTCTTCTGTAATATTTATTTAAGGTTATTTATTGAAGAAATTATTACTTCGTTATTAATTTCTTCAGCTATACACCATTTTATTATGTTTTATTTTTATTTGATTTATTCACATTTGCCATACAATCATAATTGTTTTCAGTATGTTCGGACTGTTATACGATAGCATTGCTTATGATAGAACCAATAGAAAAGGGCAAAATATACTATTGATGCCATACAACGTCATCAATATTTCCTAAACCAAATTTTTCCTACTATTTTAATTTATGATGAATAATTTTAATATTAGAGAAAAAAAAACACAATAAAATAATATTCGTAATTAAATATTTCCCCATGAAGTTATTTCATGAAGTTATTCCTGTTAACATCAATGTGAAAAGGAATATCGAAGATAATAAATTACATTAAAAATCTAAGATCTCATGTATTAGCGACCGATAGAGTTTATTTCAATAAACTTTGACCTGATAGTAATCACACTAATTTTTTGTGTGAGAAAATTTCTTTTCAATTTCTCTGAAACTTAAAACGGTAAATTTTTTAAATGTAATATAAAAATATGATCGTAATACAACAATATTATTTTTAGATCTTCCAATTCACTATTTTCCTGAATAAAAAAGATGCCTAGGCATTTTTGAAACTACTGAAATCATTTTTAATTACAAGTTAAATAAAATTGTTTGATTCTGCCCACCAAGACGCGTCTCTGGCGCATTGCGTACGCAAATAACGACAGTGTCACTTTGTGAAGCGCCTATGAATGTTCTTTTATATGTAGCTCTACAAATGGATTATCATAAAAAGGATATAATTTATGAGAGTATAAATGAGCCATCATAAGGTATTTCATACGTATAATATTACGGATTTTCTCATGAGTTGCGTGAGCAACCAGCACCGCTGAACATCACATTACGCTCCTCATATTCTCTTTTTCACGCGTCACGTTTTTTTACGTTTATCCCCCGCATTTAGAGTAAATTGGTGTTCTCTATCGCGCTGATAACGTCAGAAAGACATGATAACTAAAGTTCAAATGATAAATGGTATTAAAATAATGTTGAGAAACGTTTTGCGGCTGGTGGCGATTGGATGCGGAGTTGGATAAAAAAGATCCATGATCAGTTGAAAAACTTCAAATTATGCTTTGTGAACTTTTCAGGTCATTGAACGGTTACAATGTTATCTCAATAAGCATATTGCTTGAAAATAGTTTTTTTTTTAATTTCCCTTTCGCTACTGGTACGATTCTTGACGTGATCACGTACCATTCATATGCGAAAGACAAGTGCTGTTACGAAATCGATTTCCTTTAAAGATGTTCTTATTCAGTGATTGAAACTTTGAAATTATTTAGGAAATATATAGAAAGATAGGAAGTTAACTTTCCTTAATCTTTAACATAGGATTATGTTTTCTATGGATATAAATTGCACTAATTTTTACCACCATGAATATTCCATTAAAGAATCTTAGAATTTTCAAGCATGATTTTCTCTCGGTTTCTCGGATCAGGTAAAAAAAATTTAACATATCGATTCCTTGAGTTTCAAAGCGCTTAAATACTAAGTCGTTTTTTAAGTACATAGAAAAAGCTAAAATAATATTTTAAATATCCTTTTTATTCTAAAATTTTCATAAAACAAAAGTACTTACAGTCCTTGGCCGCATAATGAAGTAAATTAATATTTTATTTAAATCTAATATTAAAAGCAAATAGTTCCTACAAGCGCAAGAAAATTAACAAATATGTCTTTTACACCCCAAAAAACTGCTTTGTAGGAGGCTTAGGGCGTAACTGCCAACTTATGAGACATTATTCCGAAGCCCTGGTGTATTGGGTCGATCACTAAGCACACGGCCTTTGACGATGCGGTGCCCGCTGGTACTGGGTTCGATTACCGGTCGTTCATCGAACGGGGCTGGACTGGTGTTATGGTTGGCTATCAGAGATTGCTCTATTAGCAATAAGTCCACCATGCGTATCAATTAGGTACATTAAAGTAGAAAAGTTTTGTCAAAATCACTTTTGATCACAACATTTACCTTAAGAGAAAATATTAAACAATACACTTCTAATGAGGTATAACACCCTTGCGATTAATGTCGAGTATATTTGAATTGCATGTCAAAAATATAAGAAGTTGAAAATTATATTTGAGTCTATGGGATAAAACGATTTTCAGATTTTTGTCAATCAAAATTACCTTTGATCATAATGAGATCCACCTTAAGAGAAAATGTTAAATATTATTTAATATTTGAAATATACCTCATCTAATGACGTATATTTCAGCAGCAGTTTTGCTCTTTTTAAATTGACCGAAAGTATTTAATGAAGTTTGAGGGAATCATCCTTCATAACAGTAATTCGCGGCAAGTGAAAACGAATATCTTGAAAAAATAACACATAATCAAAGGATTTACTAACTAAAACCCTCCCAATTTGCAAACGTTTGCACCACCAGTTTTGGAAAATTTTTAAATAACTCTCGCTTTCACTGTTCCTCTCTTCCAATTTCCTACAGTTGAGTAAAATATTCCAGATAAAAAGTTTCCTCAGATGTATTAAATTATACACTAAATTGCTTTTTAACTTTAGCTCCTAAAGGATACTTATATGGGATCTTATATGGGGCAAAGTGCACATTACGAGTACAAAGGTGTCACTAAGCACGGATAATAAGAAAGGAGGAAAAAGCCACATTCTCGTTTATCCTTCTTAGTATTAAAAGTGATTTAATGACGAACTTTACGATTATAAAAAGTAAAATTTAATGACATCTTCTCATGCTTTTATTACTCATGAAATTGCAAAGTATAAAAAGGATAAAACGCAACGTTGAATAACACGGTGTTTAGTCGCCAATGTGGTTCGGTAAATATACGGTGGGGTGCGGAACGCAGTTATGGATAAGATTTCAACTTTATTTATAGTTTATCCTGTTAACCCTTAAATAGCGGAATTTTCGATAGAAGAAATACAAAGCATCAGAATTTTAAGGAATTTACGGATTCGCTTATCAGAATTTTATAGAATTCCATCATTATAATTTTACTATTCACGTATTTATCTACTACAGCTAATTATTTCATAAACTAGGTAACGCAGGGAGTTAAATTTTATAATCGCTACACAAAGTGGCACTGTCGTTATTTGGATTCACCAGAAAGACATGTCTGTACGCAGAATCAATCATTTTTCTTAGCTTTTAATTGAGAGTGACATCGACACCGTCATAGATAGTTTTGCATCTTTTTATTCCAAAAAAAAGTGAACTGAAAATTGTGAAAATAATATTCTTGTAGTATGATTATATTAATAACAGCGGTTTTACCATTTTGAGCTTCAGAGAAATTGGGAAAAAAATTCCCACATGTAAAAAAAGTAATGTGAATCATATCCAGTCAAAGTTTATTGATTTTAAACCAGGTCGCTAACATATTACGCCACAATTAAATATGCATACACAGTGATGTCACGCTATCGTTTTGTTTCAGCAGTATACGTTCTGTTTTGTTGAGTCTTGCAAAAAGTAAGGTTTCCGTTTATTCGCAGTAGATAGTTTCCCATTTATATAAATTCGACGGGATTCCTTTGATTTTACGTCATTTTGTGAACAGGTTCTTTTGCTTGCCATTTCTCATTTCCAATTATAGCCTTCTCTTGATGGGATGAGAAACAGTAACCGATATATAAATGAGATCAACAATTATAGTTCAGTAAATGTAAGTTTATTCAAATTGATTTAAGTAGAATAATTTATTTTATTTTATTTCAATCTTTTTATTCTATGTTATTTTGTCATTCTTTGTAATTCAAAGAAATGTCTCTTAAATGGTAACAGATATATATATATATATATATATATATATATATATATATATATATTCATTAAATATATTTTAAACTATTCCCATTAACTATTTAAACGAGAAAAAATAATATAGCAAATGTATTTGTCTTACATTTTCAATGTAATTGTTCACCTTACATATTTCTTTTCTCATCGATGTTAACACTTATTTGCATGAGGAAATAATTAATTTTGGTTATTATTTTGTTCATCTCTAGTATTAAAGGTAAATATAATAAAATAAAGTAATAAAGTATTTACATTTAGTTTGATTTTGTTTAATTAGTTATGATGACGTCATATACCATCAATAGTATATTGTGTTCACTACTATTGGTTCAATCATAAGCAATGTTATGTTATAACAGTTCCAATATACTGAAAATCAAATATGATAATATTGATTGTATTGAAAATGTGAATAAATTAAATAAAAATGGAACTTAGCAAAAAGTATGCATAGCTTTTGAAATTCATGACAAAGTAAAGTTATTCTTAAATAAATATTGAGAGAAAAAAAAATATTAAGGGTAGTAAGATAGTTTATTTATATCATGTATCCGCGATTACATACAGAAGTAAGTTTATGATAATACTAAAAAGAATGTAAAGAATATGAATGCGGTTGACAATGGGTCAAAATAGGATATCTCTTCGAAAAGTATTCATGTCAGAAGAAAATACGATTTCGAAAGAAGTATGAGTGTGAAAATAAGCAAAGTAATATTGAGATGGTTTGAGCATGTCAAACATATGAATCTAGAGTAATTAGAAAAATTAATAAAGAAGAGTTCTCTATTAAACAACAGACCGTTATTAAACAAAGCTGATAACCCTAAGAATAAAAGTTTTAGTAAGTATTATTCTTAGACGCTTTTGAGTTTAATAACTATAGATATATTTTATAGGTATAACTTTATTTTTTTTTTAGCAAAGCCGATAAAGTAGTAATTAAGTCTACTTCCGACATGTTTATAAAAGCGTAATAATCCTTTATAACCCTTCGAAAGTTTAACTTTTAAATTTGATAATGGATTAACTTCATTCAAGTCAAACTCTAAAAACAGTATATTTTCTTGCAATTAATTATTGGTCACAAGGTTCTCATAGCTTTACCAGGATAATGTCAAGTTTCTTTTAATAGCTGATCTTTAATAAAATCGTTGTATTTACAAGCGAATCGATTTTGACGTCTTTTCGAAACGTCTCAGCCGAAACTAGCCGTGCACGAACATGCTATTCGCACAATCGTACTATGCCAGGCTCAGCGAGTAAGTGAAAGTGCGTTTACCTATAGCTCAACTGCAATGGGGTTATCATAAAAAGAATATGATTTATGAGGGCATAAATGAGCCATCATAAAATATTTTATACGCATGGTGTTATGGATTTTCTTGTCAGATGCGTGGTTCACCTTTCCACGAGCCGCGACACCGAATAATTCTCCCTCATAATGTTTATATATATAATATAATGTCTTTTATGTATCGTGTCACATTTTTTACGTTTATCCTCCGCATTGGATAAACGTAAAAAATTTCCACATCACACATGACAACTAAAATTCAACTAGCAAAGAATGGTTAAAAAATAATGCTGGGAAACATATTGCGGCCGGCGGCTTAGCGTGGGCGGCGAGCGTAGAGTTGGATAATAAAGATGCATAATACCTAATAGCAAAGATTCTCTTTCTAATAATCTTTGCTAATAGCCCACCTGAAGATGTTGTAATACAATGAAACCTAGATCGTGGTAAAGAACTTAAAGAGCGTAGAATTAATACTACATCACGTAGTTTCATTTAATTGTGAATAATGAATTTCTACAAAATTAACGCCAAATATATTCAATGTTCTAGAAATTGGCATGAACGAGTAATGTTTTTTACATTATACGTTAGAATAGAAGTAACATAATATAAGTTATTGTTATAACAGCTTGTTAAAATTTATTTTGATTTGCACAAAAATGTTGTATAATGACTTTGTGATACTTTCAACATTCCTTTTTTGGTTTTTTTTTTATTATTTTCGCATAATATAAATAAAAGAAAACAATTTTGTTAAAACATTTAAAATATTCTGAGATACAGAAACCAATTGAATGACTAATAAGAAATTGTTCATATTACCTAACGTGGCTTCCATTGAAACATTCTTTTGAAACACAATGGACCTTAAGAATTATATTTAGCTTAAAGATGATAAACCTTTTATCATCTTCCAATATTTACTCTCGCTAAACTCATTACTTATAGTGACAATTGCTTGAACCTCGTAATTTATTAGGAGAACTTATAGTTAAGCAAATAATTTATTGTAGCACTTTTCCACGCTTTTTATCATCATTGATTAATTTGAGAATGCGAGATGGTAAGATAATCTCGCCAGCACACTTGGGTTTAGTGACGTGGTGTTTTAATGTAACAAAATATTTTATATCATTCATAGTCCCCTCATGGTACTAAGCAAGTTCCGAAATAATCATGAGTCTTACGAATTTTTAAATAAAAAACCTTATACAGAGGAGTCGTTATAAGATTGAAAAACTATCTTTTAACTATATGCTGCTAAATTTAACAACGAAATAAGCTCATAAACAAAACGATGATTTGTTTGTGCCGTAACTTAGTCTGAATTATTAATTGTCTTGAAGTACCGCTGCAATGAGTTTATTTACAATTATTATACTTATTTTGTTTCCAAGCTTATGTGATTTATTCTACTAAGCCAACTGCAGTAAGCGCCCATAGATATGAGCCATTTATGGCAATGCCAGTGATCTGATAAATATTCCTTCCAATTACGATAGTCCGGCCGGACAGTTAATATCGTCGAAGCATTGGTCTCCGAAGTTTCTCTGTAATGGCCTTGTTTGTGAAGCACGATAACAGTCTGCACAGGGTACTCATATAATAAACTACATTAATAACATGCTTCATATAGATCAATTATTTTGTAAAAAAAATTTGACTTTAATACAGTTTCACTCAATATTTCATCCTCTATCGATGTACATATTTAAAGTTTCAAGATTCTTAAAAAAAACGGTACATATTTTTTTACAATTAAACAAATATTTTTCAAATTCGTGTTGTACCGCAATGAATTTTATTTCGAGGAATTGAATAGGTGGATAACGTTGAACACAGAAACTAATGAGACCGATGGCCCTGTTTTTCACCAAATGTAGTGTTTGCAACCCCTGGACTTTTCTGAAATAAGATATAAATATTGATTCATACGACCTGTGATGATTTGTTAAATAAAGCAGATTTACACTTTAAGCTCTTAATAACGTTACGTTTAATAAGCGAGTGGTAAGTAGCATATATATATATATATATATATATATATATATATATATATATATATAGTAGGTATAATATAGTACAGATACTTGTACTGTTTAGTTGTAAGTATAACTGATTTCTATTTGGAACCCAAAATTTTGCATCAATTCTTTATTAGACATTGCGTTTTTTTTCATTATATACAGTTTATTCTGTGTTTAAGTAACACAGTGCGGGCAACTGTTATTATTTTTTATTTCAATTTAACACTGAAATTTAAAATAAACTCTTTATATCAAACTAACTTCCAGTTTAACTACTGTAAATTCCACCAATCCATGTTTACAGAATGAAGAGTATTCGTGAGTTTGATTTTAGTTATATATGCGTCTATCGGTAGATACTGGACATCATATTAGTTATTAGCACTTCAGCACCAATCCACCGCTTGAGTGTAAGGACGGACTGAGCTTCATGTGACGAAAAAACTCAGAAAATAATTTTAGAAACGACAAACATGTGTTTTGAAAGTAAAAAAAAATGAAACGTCCTTTGCATCATAGTCAAGAATCAATTTTATCGACCCAATTTAAAAATATTCAAACGACTCACATGAAAGGGAATTTTTCGTCAACGTCTCGAGGTTTTCCGTAGTCTGATTAAATTACAATTAACAATAAGACTCCCAAAATGTCGTACAATACTGCAATCATACAACAAATGAAGCCATGCGGCAATGACATCTCTTTTGCCGTCGAATTGTCCCAGATAACGAAGCGTTTGGTAAAAGGGCCACCCAATTCCCTATTCTCGAAGCTTTTGAACAAAGACATTACTCCGTTCTTACTTTTTCACATTAACAATCCCATCAAAACAAAAACATACCTTATTTTTCATGTACATGCAAATGTCCATCATTAATAAACATTAGGAAAAGTTGTGAATTAAACTCAACACAATAGTGACTCAGTTAATCCTTAAATAGTAAGATATGAACAAAGAATTCAAAAGGTGGTAAGAGGGTAAATTTTATTAAAATAAATTCTATTATTTATTTGTTAAGTGTACAACTTAGAAATATATATTCTGCAATATTTCCAATATCCGTTAACTAACTCTCGCTAGTTCCTCTATCTATTAAAACGCTACAATTTCTTAACGATATAAAATACAGTCTTGAAGTCGACGTGAAAGTAAATCTTCGCTGTTGATTATTTGCAGCTTTCGTGATGTAAAAGGAGAAAGGGTCAAACCTTACAGACAAACTTTCGGCATATTTATTAATCAACATAGTACGGCATAACATCAAAAGACATTTGCAACCATCGAAAAATGAGGCCGACAGTTTAAGCGCATTTTCAGCGAAAACGTTTGAATTAATATTACACAATTAATTTTGTAACTGGATATTACCTTCCTCCGAGGGGATTAAATTTCGGTGCTCGTTCGGCTTCGGCGGAGGAATCTTATAATTGTCGAGCGCGTGTTGGAGGATCCCAACCGTTCACACGGGAGAGAATATAATGTTGGTAATTTGTGAAAACGAGAAAATAAACTACCAATTATTAGATCTCGTGTCGTCTCAATGCACATCTATAGGCTAATTATTATGAGCTTGCCCATTTTAGCATTCTTACACATAGATATGATTTAATACATTGAGCAGTCATTTAAAAAGCTTCCTTCACTATCACATTTTCGGAGTAATTGTAGCTCATAATTAATAATCAAAATGGTTTCGTTACAAAACTACTTAATATTGAAGAAAAGTTAATCAACTCATCGTGTAAACTTCAGTTTCTAACGTCATCCGGAACTCACGTGCCGTAACCAAAAATCGCCATTAAACTCGGTACAACCGATAAGATCGCAGGACAAAGCGAACATTTCATATATTATTATGTCGGTGTAATTCGAATCATGTATACATAATTAAAAAGTATGTCTAATTGAAAGCTTTTTAGAAGAGATAGGTGAAAGTATTATATAATCCAATCAAGTATGTATTGACTCGTGCACTGTTCAATACAAAGGACGGACAACGTGCCTTTTGATACTTTCGGAACACCAAGTCGGTGTTCCAACCTTTATCATCACGTAGACCAACTTTCGTCACGTAGATAATATTTTTAATACGCTTATTTTTATTATGTATTTCTTTTGTGTGCAGTTAAAATGAGAAAGGCATATTACTAACCAAAATAAGTAATGTGATTTGATATTCTGAGCTTACTTTGTTACGGACTTATTTTTTTATTGACTTATTTTTTTATGATCTTATGCTCTTTAGTGAGTGACAAATATATCGATTTTTTTTATGAGATAACAAGGAAGCAAGGTATTTAAAAAAAATTAAACAAGTCCGAAAACATGATGTGACTGATGTTTCATTTATAAGCCCTCATTTCCTGAACATGTACCCAATTTTCTCGTTCATTTTTTTGTTACAATTTTTCAAGTTGTCAATAACAATTTACATTCAAAAACGAAAAATGGCAAGCAAAATACTTACTTCATAACATAACAAATATTCATAACGAGTTATAAAAACAATAATACCATATAACATGTTGTGAAAGCAAATGATACTTGTATTAATCAAAATTCATCCATATTCAGTCAACCTTAATTTTTCAAGGCTTAACAAAATTTAAATTGCGCTGTTAACACAAAACAAAACTATAACCTTAATGTATATGCCTATTTAATTGTACTGTTATATGTTTTTAACCTTGTTTATTGCAGTAAACTTTTATCTGATCTGGCGTTGAAAAAAATAACCAATGACACGAAGCGACTACGTAGCTGATCCACCGGGCATACGGCATCCAGTGACAGATAAAACATCGACGGATCATGTACAGGCGGCTTCCAGCGATAATCCGAACGTCCACGTATCACGTGCAGGCGTTGTAGCAGGAAGGCAATACAGAAGACATTGACAATATAGAGATCGATGGCAACGTGATAGCGCACAACTAGTATGTATCGTGTTCTCGTCGTCGGGCATACGAGTATGTACGTCCGTCTATGAATGGTGCTACGGTCTATTACGATGTTATTGAATATGAAACCATACGTACAATTGAAGTTCGATGTGCTAAAGCTCTGCTGGACTCCCATTGAGACATATCTATTGGCGCGGCAAAGCCAATTTCAAATGATATTAGTAATTAAATTACATATTAATATGAAACACTAGTTTTAATTTATCCTGATGTTTTCACGAAAAATCTACGTTGCGCACTTAGATTGGCACCACTACGTTGGGGTTTCATATTTGGGTGGAAAAAGAAAATGAGATCTTGGTCAAATACTTTAAAATATAAAAAAATGGAGCATGTGTTTTAATTTTTTTTAAATAATAACTAAAAAGTGGTTGTAGTAGAAAGTTTAATGTTTGCAAAATTGTTAAATCTATTAAATCGAAATCACATAAAAGTATTGTAAAAAAAATGTTGAAGTTTGGAAAGGTAAAACCGTACTAATAAAACGAAATACAAACAATAGTATGAAACAGCATCATATTTATAGTAATATCGTAAATTAACAAAATGGAATGCATTGTCACTCAATGGACCTACGTACATTTTAAAACGCGCTATTGTTTATTGCACCAAGATCTATTTAAACCTTTACCTATACGTCCTTGACTTATATATATATATATATTAATTTTGTAACTGTTTGATTTGATTTTGCTGTTCGTTGCCTTCATTTGCCTTCGGATATTCGATTTTGATGTTAATTTATTTTTCTTTGGCTTATGATATTTTAAATTTAATTACTTTTCAAATTTGGATTTGTTTTTGTTCGAATTAATTTTACTACTTATTAATATGTTGGCTTGTTTTATCACATTTTGGTACTTAATATTTTGCAAATAGATTTTAAAAATGAAAAACAGCAAACAAAATCTCAATTTGATTTTGAAACAAAAAAAGCAATAATTGGTTTTGTTTATATTTTGCTATATGTCTACTGAGATCTCTATTTGCTCTTTTCTCTAAACAAAATTGGTTTAATTAAACAGTTCACATGTATATATAACTTTTGTTTTCGCCATATTTAAATATAATAGTCGAAGTCAGTCAGTAAGAAATAGGCAAAAAAAAACAATCTCACGCATACATCTTATATGTAATGGATTGTATTTTAATATGTAGGCGTTCAAGGCAAACCAGCATGTTTCTTAAGACTAACTACCGTAAATAAGGGTAACATTAGTAGGAGTGTATAGTGCAAATCTGCTTTATTTAATAAGTCATGATAAGTCGTATGAATCAATATTTATATCTTATTTCAAACAAGTCCAGGGATTGTAAACTCTGCATTTGGTGAAAACCAGGGCCATCGGTCTCATTATTTTCTATGTTTAACGTTATCCACTTATTCAATTCTTCGAAATGAAATTCATTGCGGTACGATACGAATATTGAACATGAAATGAAAATTGTTGCTTGATAAGACATCTTCCATTATTTACTCTCGCTAAAGTCACTACATATAGAGACAATTGCTTGAACCTCGTTTTCTATTAGAAGAACTTATAGTTAAGCAAATCATGTGTTATAGTACTTTTCCACGCTTCTTATCTTCATAGATTAATTTGAGAATGCAAAGTGATAAGATAATCTCGCCAGTACAGTTGAGTATTCTGACATGGTGTTTTAATGTAACAGAATATTTTATATCATTCATAAGCAGGTTCCGAAATAATTATAATATCTTACGAATTTTTAAATACAAAATCTTCTTATACAGACAAGTTGTTATAAGATAGAAAAATTATCTTTTAATTATATTCTGCTAAATTAACAACGAAATAATCTCATACACAAAACGATGAGTTATTTGTTCCGTAACTACGTCTGAATTATTAATTATCATGAAGTACAAGTGAAATTGATTGATTTACAATTACTACCCGTACATTGTTTTTAAACTTTAATGACTTATTCTACTAAGTCAACTGCAATAACCGTCCATAAACATAAGAGCCATTTATGGCAATGCCAATGATGTGATAAATATTCCTTCCAATTAGGATAGTCCGGTCGGGCAGTTAATATCGTCGAAGCTTTGGTCTCAGAAGTTTCTCTGTAATGGCATTGTTTGTAAAGCAGGATAACCGTCTAGGCAGTATGTTCATATAATAAACTACATTAATAATATGCTGTATACAGATGCACTTTTATGCAGTATTACATAAAGTGCTGTTATTATTTGTATCAGTAGTATGAATAAAACAAAATAATTTAAATTATATCGTCAAAGGAAACTATGGGCAATTAAACATCAGCACGAATCTTATCGAACTTTAACATCGTTTTTTTTTCTATACACGTAAGTGTATTTATAGGAATATCAATAGTGGTTTCTAATTGGATTATTAGTGAATTGGGTTTTTCAGATAATCTAAATGATAAACATTCTAAAATTTAAAAAGAAATAAAATTAATATATTAAAGACTGCCAGAAAAGTCATATTGCTTTACGTTATTGCCGAATGTCCTTATTATTGCACAAATATACGTGAATAAAACAACATTTCTCATCGAGCAGATTAAATTGAGTAGCTAAACGTGGAGACATGTTTTTGTATTTTTATTATTATTATCTTCATTATTTTTTTACAAATATTATTTTATCGTCTCAAGTGAAATAATACAGATCCGTCATTTACTACATTTAAAATAATGATTTACAATTAAAGACTTTCCAAAAAGACTGAAATAAATGTTTCCGTATTTCTTGTTCCTACTTTTTGTTCCTACCTTTTTCCCAATTTTCTATGCACTTAGAAACTAAGAGTAAGAGAAATACACGAAATAAATTGAAAAAAAATATGTATATATATATATATATATATATATATATATATATATATATATATGTTTATATATATATATATATATATATATATATATATATATGTTTATATATATATATATATATATATATATATATATATATAAATATAACATGGTATAGGTACTAGTGTAGTAATTCCACAGTATAAACCTAAAAAACAACTTAATATTTATAGATGTGTGATTAAATCTAGAAATATGGCCGCCACATGCAATATAGAAACAATAGAAATGGATTGAAATAATAGAAACAAAATCTGTCAAACGCGAGTGAAACTCGCAATTCGAGGATTCCGTAAACATTTAGGCATTTATAAACATTTAATGGTATGTAATATTCCTATTAGACATAATACACCTATGCAAAATTTTGCGTAATAAATTTTACATACGTATGTATTATGTATCTATTTACAAAAATTTAATTCTTTGGAACGAAAACATAGATTCCGATTTTCAAAATTAGATTCGTATTTCCAAAATTTTAATTTTTTAGAACGAAAATACATTGTCTACTAGATCTTTCATAGGCGCATTCATTAATACATTAAAACTTAATTTAATTTCTAAAATATTTATTTCAATTTAAAAATTAATTATTATTTACAAAGGTTAATTTGTTAAAGTATTTTTGCTTCATAATTTAATTTGATAATATAATTCACCATTCCGTTAATATATTCTGTCAGATTTGAAATTTTGAGAATTCAATTTTTCTCATGGCGTTCTGCTATTTACACGCGATTCGCCATAACATACAGCTGATGCTGTGTTACAGTTAGTACAAGAAATGTCTTTTGTAATAGCAATTCCAGTTTAACTACTGTAGATTCTTCAAATCTCTGCTTACAGAATGAAGAATACGAATGAAGAATACGTATATTAGTTTGAGTTTAGTTATATATGCTTTTGTCCGTAGGTACTGGACATCATATTAGTTATTAGCACTTAAGCATCAATCCAGCCCTTGCGCATAAGGACTCACTGAGCTTCATGGGACGAAGAAAATCAGAGAATAATTTCATCGACGCAATGTGACAAGAATCAAAGGACTCACATGAAATGAAATGTTTCGTCAAAATCTCGAGGTTTTCGCTAGTTTCTGATTAAATTGAAATATCCGCTAACCGTATATTAATTAAAAATAAGACTCCCAAACTCTCGTACAATACCGTAATCATCGAGTACCTAACTGAAAACAAATGAAACCGATGCTTCAATGATTGTCCCAATCGGATTGTCCCAGATACTGAAGCGTTTGATAAAAGGGCGACCCAACTCCCTTTATTGAAACTCGAAGCTTTTGAACGAAAGCATTGCTCTACCGTTACTTATTCACATTAATGATCCCAATAAAAAAAAACATACTTTACTTTTTATGTACATGGAAATGTAAAATAATTCTTTCGTGCCCATCATTAATCAAATTTAGCAGAAGTTGTGATTAAACTTAATACAATAACGACTCAGTTAATCGTTAAATAATAATATATAAGCAAATAATTCAAAAGGTATTAAGAGGATAAATTTTACTAAAATAAGTTCTATTGTTTATCTGTTAAGTGTACAACTTAGAAATATATATTCTGCAATATTACTATTATCCGTTAACTAAGTGTCGCCAGTTCCTCTACCTCTTAAAACGCTACAATATTTTAACGAAATAAAATAGTCTTGAAGTCGACGGGAACTGTTTTGAAAATTATTCATTTTAGCTGAAATAAAAACATTCAGAATTTTGTTACTTGCGTCCTTCTCTAAAAATGAACCTTCTTATGTAAGGAACGAACAAATCTTATAGACAAACTTTCGGGATATTTATTAATCAATATTTAAATATGACATAACATCAAAAACATTTGCAAGCATTAAAAAACAAGGCCAGCAGTTTAGGCGCATTTTCAACAAAAACCTTTGAATTAATATTACACAATTAATTTTGTAACTGGATATTACCTACTTCCGAGGGGATTAAATTTCGGTGCTTGTTCGGCTTCTGAGAGCAATCTTCTAATTGTCGAGCGCGTGCTCTTCCGTTCTCGCAAGGGAGAAAATAACGTTGGTAATTTGTGAAAACGACAGAATAAACTACCAATTATTAGTTCCCGCGTCGTCTCAATGCACATCTATAAGCTAATTATTATAAGCTTTCCCCGTTTTTAGAAATCTTACACATAGACATTATTTAATCAATTGAGCAGTCATCCAAAAAGCTTCCTTCACTATCAAAATATCACAGTAATTGTAGCTCGTAATTAATAATCTAACTGCGGTCAAAAGGCTTGCATTAAAAAACGACTTGATATTGAAGAAAACTTAATCAATACATCGTGTAAACTTCAGTTTCTAACGTCGTCCGAAACTCACATGCCGTAACCTAAAATTGCCATTCAACAAGGTACAACCGATAAGATCGCAGGACAAAGCGAACATTTGATATATTATTTTGTCGATGTAATTCGCATCATACATTCAATTAGTATAATAAAAAATATATCTAATTGAAAGCTTTTTAGAAGAGGTAGGTGGAAGTATTATAGAATCCAATCAAGTATGTATTGAATCGTGCACTGTGTGCAATAGAAAGATGGACAACGTGTCTTTTGATACTTTCGGAGGACCGACTTAACTGTTAGGACGCGGATAGTCTTTTTAGTATGCTTGTTTTTATTATGTGTATCTTTGGGTGTACAATCAAAATGAGAAAGGCGTATCGCTGACCAAAATAAGTAAAGTGACTTAAGGTTCTGAGCTTACTTTGTTAAAGACTTAATTTTTATTTACATATTCGGATCTTATGTTCTTTAGTCCGTGACAAACATATGAAATTTTTCTTCCATGAGATAACAAGGAAGCAAAGTATTTAAAAAAAATTAAAAAAAAAGGAAAACATGGTGTGATTGATGTTTCATTTGTAAGTCCTCAATACCTGAACATGTGCCCAATTTTTCACATCGACTCTACTCCCGTTCATTTTTTCTGTTACGGTTTTTCAAGTCGTCAAGAAAAACCCACATTCAGAAGCAAGAAATGGTGGGCAAAACACTTACTTCATAACGGGAAAAATATTTATAACATGTTGTGAAAACAAATGACGCAGTGTCGAGTCTTATTAGGTCCTGTCTTTAATAGGCGACATTATTTTTTCAAGGCACAACAAAATTTAAATTGCGCTTTGAAAAAAAAACGAAACTATAACATTAATGTATGTGGTTATTTAATTGTACTGTTATATGTTTGTGACTTTCTTTATTGCAGTAAGCTTTTATCTGATCTGGATCGGGTGGCTATTTAATATGAGAGCAAATTTTTCTCAAATTCTCTGAAACTTAAGCTTTAATTCACTGACTTTGCAATGATTTCGAAGAAATTCGAGTTTTTGACTTGTTTTAAGAAAAACTTCGAATCGGCTTTCCTCTTTTGATGCTACTCACACTTTATATTTTTCTCTTTTATCCTACTTGTTTTCTTCCACCTTGTCAAAATTAAATTCCAAATTAGAATATCTTTTATAAAATTTGTTAATTTAATTAGTTTATGAAACTTAGTTTTTCTGTTAAAATATTGCAATTTTTAGAGCTTTGTGCTCTAAAAATTACAATATTTTTAATTTGTGTTATATATCATGGCATTATTTTCCACCGAGGATAGTGGTATTGAAGCTAGAATTTTCATTTAACTTTCACAGTACCACGATGCAACTTCTGCGATTAATAAAGTCATCGATGATATTAGTTTTCTGGTCTGTAAATGAAAATTCATTTTTTTTTCATTTTATTGAAACATGCGTAGAAAAAGATCCTCTTAGCTTACGAGTACACTTTATATTTTTCTTTGCTGTCCTATCTCATTCCTCCCTACTTGTAAAATTTAATTTGTGATTGGAAGTTTCTTTATAGTATACTTTATTTTAAGTTATTTTAGTAAGCTAGTTTTAAGTAGCATTAAACTAAGTTATTTTTATTATAAGTTGTTGTTCTTTTTACAAACCTTTTAGTTTTCCGAGCACAGACCATTTTATAATTTACATTGCAAACAATGGCATAATTTTTTAACAAGGATGGTGGTAACGAGGCCCGGATTTTATTTAACTTTCACCATGTGATATTAGTTTTCATGTCTGGAAATAACCACTTGGTTTTGTTTTGTTTTTTTTTCACATTCTTCAAACATATATTGAGAAATATTCTTAATTTTAATTTAGGATACATTTGCGATTCCAGGAAAAAATTTAAGTTTATTCAAGTACACAATAGATTCTTCAAAATTAAAACAATTGCTGAACGTCAAATTTATACTTATTTGGACCTTTCCATAGCATAATTTCACACTTCACCCCTGGCCATGCCCGTTTCACCAATGCTTGTCTGGTTGAAAAACTTCATTGCCCTATTTGAAATACACATAGCGTCATCTGTTGATATACATCTGTTGATAAACTATATATATCTAGCTGGGTACATCCTTGTGGTTCTTCAAACATTTAATCACTAACAGTTCAACCTTCAATTACAATATTTTTTTTTGCAAATATTTTTACTGTAGAAACATGCTGTTTTATTGTGTGTTCTAAATTTGACAATTACTTTTATGCCAAATACTAGGCGGAAATGGCGGTGTTGTAACATTTCTTTACGCCAACAGCCAGCGTGAATAAACTACTTTGCACGCAATGTCATAAACCTTTGCTGCTATTTTATTAACCGTCGCCTAATCTTATCAAGCAGTATCCAATATTTTTCACTACCTATGTGCATAGTTAGGAATACTTTTTTAATGATAGTCACTTGAAAACTGAGATGGAACTTTGACGGATTTAGCTAACAATTTTGAATTCTATTGCACATTCTACATATTTTTGTCTACGTTTTCTGATGAAATTGTTATATTTGCTCAAAAGTTGTCCAACTTCTCACTTTAGTAAGAAAATTTCTTTAAAAATGCATTAAAATTCTAGACTTTTCGTGTTAACATTAAATCCACTTTTCCTGTTAAACAAATATATCTAACGACTGTATCAATACAATAAAAAAAGGCTCTTATATCAACTTTCCATAAATGTAACCCCCCATTTTACAATAATTCCCGCGTCTAAATATCGAAACAAAATGATTTACGCTGAGAATTAGATAGAATTTTTTTACGAATAGAATTTTTGTTGAAGGTTTCATCTAAATCAATCCAGTAGTACTTAAGTTAAACAAATAAGGCGTCTATTATTCATGGACAAAATTTTACATATCAAACTTGTTATATTGAAGCATATTTCTATAAACAAATCTAATTTTTTTAATTGAAAATGCAACTTTGAGACTAACTTTTTTAGAAATACTTGAGAATTGTCATATAATATCTTAACATTTTCTACTCAGTTTCTTGCACACGATCACCTATATGATTAATAGACCCGTTATTTGTTCATCTGTATACAGACGCTTGTATAACATGCACTCTGAATAATTTTATAAACCCTAATCTCTTTCTCTGCTATTTAAACATTTCAATGCGAATAATTAACGAATTCAAGGCTGCCGCAACGTCAAAAAAGCTAAAGAGTCTAAGGCTGAGTAAACACGAGAGATAAAATAACGTCGAAAATAAATGAAAAACGATGCAAAGCGATTACGTAGCGGGCCCATCGGGCTACGTGAATCGTAAATATGCTCCGAATTCCGGGGTCGAGCAAATGGGATAGCTACAGCAGCATTGAAAAAAATTAAAAACGACACAAAGCGACTACGTAGCCGATCCACCGGGCATATGGCACCCAGTAATAGGTCGAACGTCCACGGATCATGTACAGGTAGCGCCCAGAAATAGTCCGAACGTCCACGTATCATATGCACGCGTTGTTGGAAGGCAATACAGAAGACAGTGACAATATAGAGATCGATGGCAACGTGACAGCACACAACGGGTATGTATTGTGATCGCCAAACATCGTCATGTTCTCGTCATTGGGCATACGAGTATATGCACGTATGTCAATGAAGGGTGCTACAGTCTATTATGATGTTATTGGATATGAAACCATACGTGCAATTGAAGTTCGATGTGCTAAAGCTCTGCTGGACTCCCATTGAGAGACGCACTGTAGACATATCTATTGGCGTGGCAAAGCCAATTGTAAGCGAACGCAATTTCAAATGATATTGGTAATTAAATTACATATTAATATGAAACACTAGTTATAATTTATCCTGATGTTTTCACGAAAAATCTACGTTGCGCACCCAAACTGCGTATTTCGGTGTTTTTTTGTTTTTGGAAATATGTTTCCATGGAGATGAAGAAGGGTTTCGTATTTGGGTGGAAAAAGAAAATGAGATCTTGGTCAAATATTTTAAAATGTAAGGAAATGGAGCATGCGTTTTAATTTTTTTTAAATAATAACTAAAAAGTGGTTGTAATAGAAGGTTTAATATTTGCAAAATTGTTAAATCTATTAAATCGAAATCACATAAAAGTATTGTAAAAAAAAATGTTGAAGCTTGGAAAGGTAAAACCGTACTAATAAAAGCTGCTCATACGAAATACAAACAATAGTATGAAACACCATCATATTTATAGTAATATTGTAAATTAACAAGATGGAATGCATTGTCACTCAATGAACCTACGTACGTTTTAAAACGCGCTATTGTTTACTGCACTAAGATCTATTTAAACCTTTACCTACACTTCCTTGACTTATGTATATATTAATTTTGTAACTGTTTGAATTAATTTTGCTGTTCGTTGCCTTCATTTGCCTTCTGATATTCGATTTTGATGTTAATTTATTTTTCTTTGGCTTATGATATTTTATATTTAATTACTTTTCAAATTTGGATTTGTTTTTGTTCGAATTAATTTTACTATTTAATAATATGTTGGCTTATTTTACCACATTTTGTTACTTAATATTTTTCAATAGGTTTTAAAAATGAAAAAACAGCAAACTAAATCTCAATTTGATTTTGAAACAAAAAAAAAACAATAATGATGTATAAGCAGGTTTTGTTTATATTTTGCTATATGTCTACCGAAATCTCCATTTGGGGCATTTATTTATGAAATGCACAAACTTTCAACATTCCGAAAACTGTAAGTCTGTGAGTTGAGACATGCTGACGCACAAATGGACAAAAGGATGAATACGACGAAATTTTCAAGGTCCCTTGTTTTACTATGAAATTTTAAATTCTCTGTTTCACTATGTAACCTAAAGTTATATGTTTTACTACGCAAGTTCCTGGTTTAAATAAAAAATAATTTATTAATTTTTTTCTATTTCCTACAGAAGTTATTCGTTTCACCGCGGAATGTTAATTGCGTTGATTTACCACGGAACCCTACGAATTAAAAAGCATATAAAAGTTTTTATAATAATTCCACAAAATAAAATTATATTATTATCAAAACGTGCTGGAAATAATTTGAAATGGGCGTGCTTACTAAGCGCTACGTTTAACATTACAATACGATTTATTTTTGTTGTGACCCATTACACCATATATACTGGTAACACATATTACATCATATCGTAGCTCATTGTACCACATTTTAGCGCTTAATATATCGCAAGCAGATTTTAAAAATGGAAAATATTAAAAATCTCTATCACATTTTTAAAGATGATAAAATATAGGAAAAATATATCAACAGTTTTTTTTATTTTTTAAAGTCGCTATATTATAATTGAGAACTCTCTCTGAAGCATTTGTTCGCAAAATTGCATATGCATGCTTTAGAAATTCCACAAACTGTAAAACTGTTGGAATGAATCGAGGGGCATAATGAAATTATAAGAGTTTTGGAATATAAAGTCCCTTCTTTCATTAAGGAACCCTAAATAGGTTTCGTTTTGCTATAGAATAGTAGTGACTAAAAAGCAAATAAGTCCATAATTATTCCACAAAAAAAAACATTACCAATACTTGCCTAAAATCATTTTAAACAAGCGTGCTCGCTAAACGCCACGTTTAAGAATATTTTTAAGCATTTTTGCATCACTTGAAAAATTATAGAGAAAATTACACGGGAAAGTTACAGGAAATATTATTACATTACAAAATATTGCCTCAAAATAAATAAAAATATGACTCAAATTTTATTTCAAAAAACTTATCTATGACATTTTACTCTTTGAAATAAGTAGGGCGGTGCATTGAGTTTTTGCACAAATTCTTTTGCATATTGATATAGATTTTTATCTAGGACATTTATCTGCTAATCTCATACGAAAAAAATTCATGTAGTAAAAGTCTTGACGCTTCGACAAATGAACGGGATGCATTATAAAATTTTGAGATTCCATATATTGCGGATATAATCATAAACAATCATGAAGTCTTTCGGCAAGTGCTTCGAAATATATATTAGTTTAAGATTAGCGTGGCTTGCCTGGAAAATGAAAAAAGGTTGATGAAATTTAAAAATAAAAGTTCTTGTGGAAAAAATGGATCCGGTGGCTTCAGTTACAATGTTGGGAGTGGATAACAGTGACCTCAAGTGCCCTGTGGTAGCCAGTGACCTCAACATTATCTCCATGAGAACAGAGCTTTTATCGTCTAACTATATTTTTTTTCTCAGCTCAGGCATGTTATATTCGAATGAAAATTTATTAAATAATTGGTCTTATGAGAACTCAATGTGATTTTGCACTAGCACTTAATGTGTCAAACGACCATAGACTTGCCAAGTCAAACGGTTTCAACGATATAAAGATGTAATATAAAAACAGACAATGTCACTATTAATGTCGCAAGTATTCCGTGTTTTCTGTTCCATCAAAAAATATGTGAGGCACAACAAACCTACTGCTTGTTTTCAATGGGGACTATATTTCTGAGAACATTATTCTGTCACCTACGTTTCCTGTCGCTGCTAAGTGGATGCATAAACTTGCATAGACGGAAAGCAGCTGCGGTCGCACCGTACAACTTTCGCGCGCTCTAAGTCGGCGCGGTCGCACACGGTATTTGTACCGCCTGCTTAATTATACATCGGTACATTCATATTGCACTATATGGAGAACTTAGTCAAGTACTCAGAGAGTTGAACCTAATATACAATTTTGTAAAAACTCTGAGAAAGTGAAGGAAATGAACTCTTAACAATTTCAGCAGTCTTGAGCAATGAACATCAATCAGTTCTTGTCAATATTTCGTATACCGATAACTACGTAGTACAAGAGTTCTATGTTTTATCAAGTTTATAGTATTAACATTAATCGGAATTATCGTAAAAAAATAGACAAACTACTCAATGATTCTTCTGATCGTGTCGGATATACTTTTGGACATAAACTGAACTGGTTAGCTTTCCTAAAAACCTAAAATTGCCGAAAAACCTGTCGATTTTTGTGAGAGAATGTTGATGACCGACTTTACACCGATTAAATCCATACGTCAAGAGACGAATGCCTCCGAACTGCCTTCCGTCTCATTCGGCGCAGTTTCATTTCTATGTTCTATCCCTTTCTACGTTGGCGCATTTTCACTCGTAACATTCGAATCGACAAAACCGACTACAGACATTCGATTTTATTTCTTTTGATTATTATCGAACTGATTATTGTCGGTATCCTGTGTTACACGTAATAGGTTTAGTCATCTGTTTGTACATGTGTAAATTACATCGCGTACGAATATTAAAAATAAAAAAAATTCTATTGAAAAACACCTTAACAAATTATTTTTTTTATGTAGTTACTACACGCAAATAAAACTAAAGTTTATCCAAAACTTCCTGTTTCCTTATTCGTTTTTTTTTAATAAAAGTTTATAATTAAGAGAAGTTTAATTTTTTTGGGTTATACTACAAGCAATTTTATTAGAGCTCCGCAGACCTATAAAATCGATCAATTTGCGCACTCATAGTTACTTATCTTTCTCAACTGTATGAAATTTATTATTTAGGAGTAAATTATTCTTAATGGAATTAATCTATTCCGTTTAATATTTACACCAACAGTTTTCTAGATTTTATAGTACCCTGCCTTTTAAGACCACGCCTGACCACCCTTAAATATTACTATTTATATCCAAAATAGTTTATTCTACAATAATTTTATACTCGTTTTGAAAAAAATCCCTTAAAAAATTAAATTAATTTAGGAAATCATTTTTTTAAGGAACATATATTGCAATTTCAAATTTAGGATCTCATGGGAACGTCCGCCAAAGGGACCGTTAGGAAAAATTATGCGACGCAATGGCAGTCTTGGTAACATCTTTTCAAAATAAAAAACTATATTCACGAAAAAATTGTAATGAAACTAATTTAGGAAATCATTTTTTAAAGGAACATATATTGCAATTTCTAATTTAGGATCTCATGGGAACGTCCAACAAAGGGACCGTTAGGAAAAATTATGCGACGCAATGGCAGTCTTGGCATCAGGACGCGGACTCACTACACTAGCGTGGATAGCCTGATTAAACAAATTAAGCTATTAAATTATCATAAGCCATTTATTTAATTAGCTTGTTAAGTCGGCTGTATTACATGGTAATTTTACCAAAAAAGCAAGTACTAAGTGATTAGTGAGAGTTCGCTGCTACTTCTTAGCTTAAGAGCAATTTGATCTTATTATAGATAGTAATAATCTACATTTACACTGCAAAATTAAGCATTATGACAGCAAAGTTTGAATTTTTATAAAAATCTTACCATCTGCAACTTGTGTCTGCATAGTGGTGCAAGGAATGTGGCGGTAGATAAATTTCAAGAGAATGCCTTTTTTATTCTGCGAAATCCTTTTTATTGATATAATTATTATAAAATTATAAAAAATTACCATAATTTATGTACTTACTTATCATAGATGTGTATATACAATATGGAGTATTAAATTATGTACACTCTACATACATCAATTCATAACGGCAACATCGTCACTCAACGGCTGAACAGGTTGTTATGAAAACGTGTTTGTATTCGTATGATATACAAACACTTTTTGTGAAATGTGGTATAAATAAAAGAATGTATTGTATATAATAACATAAGTCAATGTGCATATGATGTATATCAATTATTAGAAAAAAATATATGAAATTTCAAATCTCTAAAAGAGCATGTATCTTACGACTAATCATAAAGATTAATTGGTAAATTCCAGACGAATTGTAATTACATTATTTTTAGTTAAATCATTTAGCTACTGTATAGAATATAATAAAAAATGTCGAAAAAAATCAAGTTAAAATACTAAATCAACGTCTTTCCTAATTAAAACGTCATTTATCGATTAGAAATTATACTTGAAGTTTCACTGCTTAATAACTTAGAGTGATTGATTGTAATAAGTACAGAAGAATAGTAATCGAAAGTAAAAAGTAACAAATATATTAGGAATCTAATTTATATTTATTTAATTTCATTACAAAGAAATTCCTGAATTTAAAGTTTAGAGCTGTTGAGATTTTGAAAAAAAACTAACTTCTATTTCATTTTTAATAATTTCGTTTAAAAAACATAAATACTTTTTTTCAAGTATAATATCTAGCTCTCTGTCTTAATTTTTCTCGAGTAATACAGTTTACTATTTACCATATTATTCTCCTATAAGGTTGTTTGTATCGTTTCACATAATGGGGTTAAGGATTGTTGCGCATTATGTATATAACCATTGACATAAACATTGAGGTAGCACTATGTAACTATTCTTTCAACGTTGCTAAGGTTTAAGGATTAAGAATACCAAGAGTAGCAGTTTACATTACTTATTAAAATTTCTGAAATGGTTACAGGATTGGATAGTTTAAAGTAAATCCAGTTATTGTAAATATAACCTTCTATTTAACTACACAGTTCTGCGAATAAGTTGGGGTTGCAATATTAACATTATTCTTATTTATTTGCACATATCATATTTAAAGAAATTGTATGCATAAACTTGGAACATCATCAGATTACTTAATTGTCAAAATTGCCATTTGTAAATTTAAAAAAAAAATGTCAATATTAGATTATGAATTTAAAAAATGAAATATTTGAAATCATCTTGAAAAAGTTAATAAGTGAATCATAAATTGTATTCGCTTCGAAATACAGTGGAATTAGGTACTCTATACAGAGTCATTGTTTGGATATAAATTTAGCAGAAATGCATAGCACGGCAGCGGAGGCGGCAACTCCAAGATTGCGACCGTTGAGATGAATATTCTATTGTTCGTGCGAGTAAATTGCAGTCGGTAGTGAACGGAGGCAGCGACATGTGCCGCATTTATAGTCTAATAGCCAGCGGTGCCCAGACTTAAGATATTTGAACGAACCCAATATTTTCTTTACTTATATTCTCATACCTGCCGTATATGAGATAAGGCTAGCTCGACTAGCTCGTCGGTGGTTCTCATAGTCAGTCAGATATTTCAGTCAACATTTTACCGATTTCAAGTTATAGTACCATGTACTATATATATATATATATATATATATATATATATATATATATATATATATATATGGGCGCGCCAGAGGCAACGATCGATTGTCTTCCGAGATGTTAAAACCGCAGAAAATATCTCCCATTCTAAATATAGGATTAGAATGGTATTATTAACAACAAATATAAATTTCAGTTTCTTGAAATACCTTAAATTGTATATAATTTTGGAATTTTCAATAGTGTTTGCCATGACCTTGGGACCACCATAACTTTCCTTCATTGTTATTTTCTAATAATAATAATGTAAAATTGTAAAATATCCAAGTGTCGGCCATGTTACTATAGCCTGAAATCTCCATTTCTTACCTCGGTGACTCCACAGGAACCTCTGCCGACCTTAGTGAGTCCCAATCTCATGTACTGGTCTGAGAGAGTTAATGAAGATAATATGGGGTTTGAGAGTCAGAGCTTCCGGCGGTAGGTAATCACTGTCACGTTCCCTCCAAACTGGAGATATTTGAGCGTCTCTTCATCCGAGACTAAGCTGCCTCTAAGACGTACATTAGCTGTGAGTGTATGGTTTTTAGGAGAAGTTTTATTTTACATTTTCAAACGCGATGTTAGCAAGAAAATCATTCCAAACGTAATGTTAGCAAGGAAATAATTTTTGGTATGTCTATATATTTAAATTTAGCTATTAAATCGAAATATTTTGAAATAAATTGAAAAATATATTAATTAACCCATTTAAGAAAGTATTTTCTCAATTTATTTTGTTCATTTATAAAACTTTGTATGTACTTATATATGTGTGTTTCTTCAATTAATCACGATTACGTCGAGATTTTATTAGCAGGACTCTTCTTGCATCTATTTTAATCAAGGTATAGTAAATCAAATTTTATAAAAAAATGTTTTAGTTAAATTTATAATTTAATTTAAATCAACAAATAACCTATTAGGAAATACACTCAGGAAATATTTTTAAATAAATTGGTCATTTTTATACATGTACGCAAGATACGCTGAATGGTGCAGAAATTATGTCTGCTTTCGAAGACGTCACCTTTTTATGTAAAACACTATTTACTCTAAGATAAACAAATTCAGTAAAATCAAATGTTGCTTTAATTAATTGGATTTTCCAGAAATACGCCTATTGCTAAGATCTCGACTATTAAAAGCAAACTTCGATTCAGCGTCATTCTGCCACTCACGCATACATATATCTATGAATACATAAACTACAGATTTATTGGAATTAAAGGAAATCTCTCTTATAAAATGAGAAAATAAGTTTTTTCCAAGTCCACTTAATGATTCTAGAGACAATTACGAATAATCAATCGAATACACATACTTAAATACGAAAGTCTATAAATAAACAACTTAAACCGAGAAAATCATATTTTTGATTGTTTAATATATACTTTTATATAAGATTCCCGAAGCATTTCAAGTTTAATAGCAAAACATCTCATTAAGTTTTGTCTGATAGATTTTAATACAATTACAAACATATATACAATCAAAGACAATTACGATTAGTTCAATAAAGTCACGTTTGGAAAGATAAAATACATCTTTCAATGAAAATCTAAACGCTCTCAGCTATTTAACGTATAAAAAGCGGCAAAATGCCAGACGAAACGATTCTTTAAGACATCTCCGATCTGCAGAGAAATTCGGAGTAATTACATACCGCCGGCTACATCTGCCCTGTCAAATCCAATTTTGGAGGCATCTAGTACTAGTTCACTGCTCACTACAATTTCTTCGCTCCAGCAATACAAGTTGTCTCAACTACCGCTATAAAGACGTCGCACTGCTAACGCCACTGCGCGGCGCATTTCCGCACAAATACTGCCACTGTACAGACTGTCTCATACCGCTATCTCAAGACGAATAAAATTTATAAGCTACTTGCTTCCATTATCTCTTTAATATTATATCTAACTCCCTAATTCCCTTTAAACTTGAACTCTAGCATAAACCTTTCTGTTTAATCAAAATTTAGAACTGTTACTTTTCATTAAACATACCTGCAGATGATCACAGCTTCATGTAAACTTCTTCATTCTGAACGTAGCTTGCAGCAACTGGAACGTTTAGGTACACAAGCGGCGTAAAGTCAATACAAAAAGCTATAATAATAAATAACTTTAATTAAAACTATTCTGACTTTCACTTTACCGCATATCTGTGTCATTAAATATTGAGGTTATTTTACCAAAAAAAAATCTATTTATTTATTCCTAAAACCGTTTTTGAAAAACATTTTTTATATTTGTGTACTGTTATCTGTAAACACAGCTAAAACAATGCATTTCAACTGTGTATATATCGCATTATGACTAGTTAAATTTTGCTCACAAAATGTTTGTGTGGACTAGTACGTAAAAATTTGCAAAAAGCATTAACCATTTTATATTCGATAGAAAATATTTTAAATAGGAACTTTTGGATGCAAGGATAATATACAAAGACAATTGATAGCAGAGTCATGATTAATTTGGCCTACTTGTAAATGTCAGTAGAAAACGATGAAAATTCAGGTAAAAAATTATAAAAAGCACATTTTAAGCCATGAACACATTAATAACCTTGTCGGATATGGTCTAAAATTGAAGTTTAAATAAACGAAAAATAATAAATTAAACGAAAAATGGTTTTTGCATATTGATCAACCATTAAGTAAGGGTTCTTATATTTTTTAGTCTTGTAATACAGATGTTTGGCTCATTCATAAGCAACCATGATTTCAATATATAAAAATAAACATCATTTATTGGATAATAGAGATAATTACTTCAAAATAAAGGTGGTAATATTTCAATTAATGGATATTATGAAGAATCAAATATTTCTTATTGATTGATAATCAATTTTTTGTGATGGTAATCCTAAGGCAAAAGTGAATTTTTTTTGATGCATTTACGAAGGATTCATTGAATGAAATATAATTTTCTTTGGAACTTATTTTTCCAAAAAATGTTCATAGTCCCATGGGTTTCAAACGCGATCATGGTAAAAAAACTCACATATAGAACTCATACTGCAAGGGTTCTGTAGACATTGAGACTCTTATAAACATTTAACTGAACTTAATACCTCTATTAAATTATTCACAAAAGTTAATTTTTCATAACCTAAACATATTGTCTACCATATCTTGCAGAGGGGTGAAAGTATACTGCATATTTAAAAAATTATAAGATCTTGGATAATCATTATATTCTCCAAAACTTTCAATCGGATTAAAACTGCGGAAGAGAGAGCCCTAGGGAACTCCCCGGTGGAACTAACCAGCCGCGTCCGAAGCAGATATATAGAGACAACCGCATAGCTATTGTTTGTCTACTTTTCTCGCTCTTTCTCTGACTTACTTATAAATATTTTAGTTTCATAGCGCTCGTTGACCACCATATTTCTTCTAAATTATACACGTGTATGTCGTCGATTTGTACCGATATTTTTATTCAATTGCAAAATAAAGCCGCAAAAGAAAAAGAAAAGATAGGCAAAGAAAAAGGAGACAATCATTTAATCCTAAAACTGGAAAAATCGAAGATGCATCTGTCACCAACACACCGGCGGAAAAACTTAGAAGCCATGAAGAAAACCATGTGCTAAAGGACGTTACTCTAAGGATTTCAGCTATGTTACTGTTTTTGCACGGGATAGACATAAACTTGGCATAAATAGCCGCGAGTACGCGCAAAAAGATGATCAACATCCTACACTCATAGCTGAGAAATTAAGCTAGGACTTGTACTCGAGACGTAAGAATTCGTCTCAGACAAGAACAAAAGGATGCCCTGGATATCGCAGCTGCAACAGGATCTTTACTTTATGGAGCTGGAATCGATGATTCTATGACGATTAAAAATAAAAACTTTTTTCGTCGTTTCACTTCTACTTGATGTCGTTTTTCTCAAAACACTATTTTTGAAGTCGGTAGGCACGATTTCTCACAAACTAATACCATACGGGCAAAGCTGCAGGTCAAATTTAGTACATATACATATATCCATTTTATTAATTTTTTTCTCCTTCTCTTTCAAAAGGCAAACTTGCAATTTTTTCTATTCATTTAGTCGGTCGCAAGAGAGGTAAGAACGCAATAACAATCTATAAATATAACAAAATTGTAACAGAGTAAACACTGTACATAGAAAATAATTTAAAAAAATGGTTGATTTAGTGTATAGAATTACAATCATAAAATTTGATATGATAATAGTTTATACTCTCAAGTAGTCTTCAAGTAGTAATATTTGTGGTTGTAATAATCTTAAAATCAGAATTTTTATTTATAAAATGTTATGACTTGAAGAATATTACAACATTGATACCGCCAACACTATCTATTAAGGTTTTTATTAAATATTATGCTCATAGACTTATAAGATAATAAATATTTTAAAAAAACACCAAAAAATTCCTAATAACTTTTATTATTTCAAATTCTATGTGGATGAATTTGCGGGTATAACTTGTATTTAAATAAAACAAAACAATTTAGCTCTTAAATTTACTAATACAATTTACCAATTTTTATTATATTTTTCTTTCGTGGCCTAAAACAATTACGACCTAGTTAGATCTATGAAAATGTGTACGATAATATAGTTTAATTTTCATTTCTCACACATTTTTGTAAATTAATTGTAATATTATATTATTAATAAATAATAAATATAAAACATGTACCGTTTAGAATTGTCAATTTCGCCATCGCGCGTCTTTGAAAAGAAAGTAAAGTCAGTTTAATAAATATTAATTAAATATAATTAAAGCTAAAATATAATATTTGAGGAATTGTATACGCGTAGAAAATGACTGAAATATAATATGTTTCAATTTAATAATTCATGTTTCACTAGGAAATTATAAGACTTATTAAAATGACAATAGAGCAAACCAAATTGATTCTTAAATTGAAACAATTGTATTATAACAATGGAAGTTTAAAAGCGACTAGAACTTTAACTAGCGAAGCAGAGAAGCGCCTTCCCGAAAGTCGAAAGTAATCCCGAGAGAGATTTAAAATTAATCTAATTAAGAGAGGGCGCAACAGGCCAATAAAAGTGCATTAAAGTTCAGTTTGTTTGTCAAATATTAGCGGTAACATCTAAAACTGTAAGTTAAAGTAGTTGTTGTGTGACATTAAAATCCAAAAATTGTTTTTTGAAAATTGTTTTTTTGGTTGTTTCCCATACTGATAATATAATGTCATTTTAAAAGTTTGTAAGAAATAAAATAATATTTTTGACATATTATAATTGAGTTTTTTTCTAAATAAAATTAACTGTGTTGAAATATCTGCTTTTTCTATAATGCTAAGTTTATAATTTTTGAGTGCAGTTTTTACCAAAACTAAAAGGTAAATATTTTTATTTTTTTTCCAAAATTTTGATATAACATCACTTTACATTGACATAGCTTTTGAGAGAAATCACTCGACAGGTTTTTAATTAAAAAAATCAAGTATGGTGTAAATACTACATTTCCCGGTATGTTAATTATATAATTTTGAGAGCGATTTTTACCAGAACGAAATGGTAAGTAACTTTTTTTTCAAAATGTCGATATAATATCATTTTATATTAACTTACTTTTTTAGACAAATCGCTCGACGCGTTTTTAAACGACGAGTGCCTTACACGAAACCAGCAGTTTCATAACAAATTAGTCTTTTCTTATTGGCTGGATGCGCAGTGCATATATAAGATGCAATAAATTGAAATTTAACACAAAATAAAAAAAATAGTTACTTAACATTTTAAGGGTCGATCAACTACTAATACCTGATTAGCTTGATGTTTGATTAGCCTTATACGTTTAAAGATGTGTTTGTTTTTTTAAATCAGCTAATCGCGAATTGTCATTGTTGTTGTAGTATTTTTACCAATAACGGGAATTATGATACCTTCTTCTTTAACTATTATATATCTCTCAGCCTAGGTGATACAACTTTTTGTTTGCACAAGTGGATTAATCGTGTCAATCATTGAATTTTTAACCTAAAGCACCTGTTTTTTTTAATAATCTATGTTGATAGTATATGCATCATTTAAAATGTAACCTATAAAATTTAACCAGTTCTTACGAAAATATGTTTCAATATTTTTTTTTACAATATTCTTATTTTAGCTCGATCTGAATAGTAAAGAATAATGTTACATTTGGCTCCACTACTTTTTGCAATGTATAGAGAATATAAATGTTGTAAAATACATTTATAAAGTTTTTTTTTTTTTTAATTTCAATTTGAATTTTCTAGAATATTCAGTTTATAAGAACTAAAATAAATGTATTTCATTTACCATCAAACGTTAACTAACGTTAACTATCAACATTATATCATAGAAATTTAATAGCAAAAAGTAACATATTTTTCAGTAACAGATTTCATTGAATGTTAATTTTTTTATATACTTATATTTATATGAGTATTCAGGCTGAAACAATTTGAAGAGTAGAATTAGACAATATTGATACTACAGTACTCTTTAAATTGTTTTAGCCCAAATACACATATAAATATATAAAAAAATTAAATGAATTTTATTACATACACTAGAACATTTTCATTTTACAACCTCATATAATAACAAAAATTTAATTTATTACCCTCACTAAAATACTCGTATATCGTATGACAATCGGAAATATAATAAAACCTATATCGCTCCCCTACAAACCGTGTGTTTGAAACATATAAATGCTATTAGATGTTCCTAAGAGTTAATCTTTGCTAATAGCCCACCTGAAGATGTTGTAATACAACGAAACCTGGGTCGTGGTAAAAAACTTAAGGAATGTAGAAATAATACTACATGACGTAGTTTCATTTAATTATGAATTATTTATCATTTAGTTTTGGTAAAAATTGCTCTCAAAAATTGTAAAGTTTACTATATTATACATAATTTTATTTAAAAAATCCGTCGAGCTATTTGTCTAGACTTAGTTAAAGTAAAAGTATTTTATATTAATATAAAATTTAACGTTTAGTTTTGGTAAAAATCGCTCTTAAGAATTGTAAAATTAACATTGCAGGTACACAAAAAACTAGTAATTTCACCACAATTTACATTTTTTTTTAACAATGCGTAGAGCGATTTGTCTAAAAAACTAAGTTAATATAAAATGATGTTATATCGACATTTTGAAAAAAAGTTACTTACCATTTCTTTTTGGTAAAAATGGCTCTCAAAATTATCATGTCATGTCTACGAGATATTTGCGATGGTATTTAATCTGTATGTTTTTCTTTTCAGGTAATTCACTAAAATGCTCCTTAATTAGGACGTACTACCTTGAGATATGGGATTCAATAAAAGGAGATACTAAAAAAAAACACAAACGTATTTTATCAATGTTGTTAAAAAACTTAGTAGATAATGTAGAGAACATAGACATCAGTCTTTTAGATAAAAGTATGCTTAATTTATGTAAAAGTGTCGGCAAATACTATAAAATTGTGAATTGTTCTAGATCAAAATATTTAAAAAGTATGCTGACTGCTTTAGTGCTGTTTATCTAACCACACTGCAAAATTTGGTTACGAAAATATTTTCGTTACGCCAGAACGACGTTTATTAAAAGTCAATTTTTTTCTCTGACTTTTTGAAAAAGTATCGGGTTTATAACTTATTAATTTATTTATTTATGTCCTTTAATATTGATACATATAGTATACTTAAGACTATAAGAACAATCTTTTCAGCCAACTAGAACACTAATCCAACCCCGCAAGACCAGCGGCCGGAAATCGAACACGGACCCTCGCGATGCGCTAGGCCGTCAAAGACCATATGCCTTGTGATAAATCCTACACACCAGGATGACGACTATTATTAGTTGCCAACCTAAAAGACTAAAAGAAAGTTTACGTCTTTTGTCTGTATACGATTTCTCTATGTAGGCTATTTTCTCAGAAATTACTAAAATCATTTTGTTTCGGTTTTCATTAATAGATAGACTTATTCACTAAAAAGGTCTATAGATATAAAATTTAGAAATATCGTCGGAAAATTACCAGACCTATGACGGTGGGTGTCGATGAAAACGGAAAAAATTATTGATCTGAAAAATGGCATGGCGTATGTAGCTTCAATATCTTAATATTCAAGCACCGCACTTTATACACTTTGTATCCGAAACTTACTTTACACGATCAGCAGTGAGCCAGGGTTAGAAATTCGGGCCGCTACTTTTCACTATTCTGGTAAGCGATTTTGTTTACACAATGACGACTGCGCGTTGTTTGTTATTCGCTGACGATAGAAAACATTTTGGAGTCGTCAAGGATGCAGCAGATGACGAACGATTTGACCTCGCTAACGAGCATGACATTGCTGTCATTTATTGGAGCGCAGTAAGCGGCTTACGGCTTGACGTAAGGAAATGTTCAATAGTGAGTTATAGCCGAGCCCACACTCCTATTAAATACAAAAATACTTTACGATCAGCGGAATCTCATTGCATAGGTTATATGAGTTGGTTGATTTGGGAGTCAGATTTGATTTTGATTGACGTTTCGTGGTTATATGGCGGATATAGTAAAAAAATAGCTTCAGACACTTGTATTCGTGTTGCATAATTCAAAGGATTTTCAATTGACATCATCAATTCAACTCCTGTACACTACATTAATGCAGAGCCGATTGAAGTATGACTCCATTATTTAGAGCTCACACGAAACCAAGACAGCTTGGTGATTTAACGCATGCAAAATATAGATTACAGGTATCGAAGGGACATCCCCTTTGATATCTCTATATGAAACAGTATGGTTACTTCCTCTTTCCGTTTCCTACCGATTTTCTCTTGAATATGCTAGGCTACTCCTTGCAATTAAAAGAGACGTTGCGCTTATGAAATTTGTCTTCCAGCTATTAAAAGGAAAAATGTTATGCTCTGTATCATTGAGTAATCTTTCACTCTTCATACTTTCGATTTCCTGCGCTCACGCAATCATCACCCTTTGCTATACTACCCTCTAGAACCTAATTATACTGGAACTCTCCAGTTTCCCGCATTATTCAACTGTTCCACTCCACCTGATAGTGGTTGCACCAGAGTTTGATTTGGTTGTGATGAGTGAAAGTAAATCTGTCGATATATACGTATAATCCTTCGTTAATTTTTTCATACCTCTCTCCTTTTTTGTATCATAAATAAAGCCTGCAAATTTCGCATCTTTCGCTCTGAATACCAAACGCTATCTCATCTCTATTACATTTATTTTACTGTCATGCCCTTAAAATTTGTTAATCATTCATAATCGTTGGCAATAAAATATTATTATTTATAGATACTCGTGCTTTACCAATGGTTTAATATTCTCAACTGCAATACATTCAATATCGAATCACGGTTATAATATATCAAAAAAGTATCGTTCTTTCGTACTTTTTTTTTAATATTCCGTCCCGTATAAAATAACAATTAAACCATAAGACTGAACTTGTATGTGATGTAACAGATTACTTCATTATTCTTATTTCGTTTTATTAATTATACATTGATTTTTTTATCTAACATGATCATGTTAGATAAAAATTTAACGTATAATTAATAAAATGCAAAAGTCTGCAAATTTGTGAAATATAATCTCCACTTCTATATCAGATAAAAAAAAAACAATTTAAAAAAATTTAATCAGTAAGTAATTTGAAATATCACGTCGATATAATATAGTGTGCAGATGATATGAGACCATATTATGTCTATCTGACTATTTTAAATTCCAAGAAGACTGATATAGACAAATATTATTTTTTTATATATGCCAATATAAAACAACGTCTACAGGGATTCAAAATTGAATGCCAGTACTAACTTATTACTCGGAAATCCATGACATTTCATTTCTCAAAAAACCACTTTTTGTTTCAATAGAAGAGAAGTGTTTTACTGTATATTTTGTCATGTATATCTATAGTATAGTCGTCGCCGGGGTGTGTTGGGTTGATCACAAGGCATACGGTCTTTGACGGAGCCGCGCACCGCTGGGACCCGGGTTCGATTCCCGGCCGCTCTTCGAGCGGGGTTGGACTGGTGTTATGGTTGGTTATAAAAGATTACTCTCATAGCATTAAGTCCGCCATATGTATCAATTAGGTACATTGAGGTAGATAAGTTGTATATACCAATAAACTTCAATTGATATGAGTTTGAGGGATGTAAATTTCGAACGACCCCTTAAATTGTAATGCTCTTACATTTATACTTAAATTTGTCTTTTCCGTGTTTAATATTATAAATTATATGTCAAATTTCAATTAGATACTCCTGTACTGTTCTAATCCAGTTCAAGTACACCTAGATTCCTTAGAATAATTTTATCCTCAAAAATATATTGAATGTTAAGTCCAAGGAATCTTATGGTATATTAGCCACGCCAAGGAATATTAGCCACGTCAACTTTTAATGCTAGAAGTTTATTTTTAATCTATTCATTTATGTTTGTTCGGATTTCATAGGCCTTATCTGTACAAATGTTTTAATCTTTTTTGTATTAATACAACTTCGTTCATTTTCTCTCATATTTGGTATCATTTTTATCAATTTTTAAATTCCTTGTCGTCTATAATTGAGAACGGCCATCCTTGTATCGTTACTAAATTTAAGTAATCGTTAATAACGGCGCCAAATGTCTCATTTTCCTTCCTGGCTGGCGCGGCATTCTCTTTATTTGCCAAATTAAATATTATTATTTTGTCGTATTCGATACGATGTTAACTATAAAAATGGCGCAATAAATTTGCACCATGCTTACCCTGCATAATTATATGTCAAAAATTATATGTCAATTAGTTGAATCTACGGGTTAAAACTTTTGAAGTTATGAATTGAATTATTTTTGCTTTTACTATTTTTATTAATTTTTTTTTCACAGAGTACAAAAAAGTATTTAAATGAGATTGGCAAAAATGTGTCTGATGTTACAAAAATGGAATATAATTTTTAAAAAAGCTTATATTCTTTAAAATATAACAAAATTAGACAATTCAGCGACAGACAATGCCAAAAAAACATAAAATTAATTACAGTTATCATAATAGAAAACAAATAAAACTCATAAGTTCTCACGTATTATACTTTAAATATATAAAGAATTGTTAATGAGAAAGAAAAATACCAAAAAATCCAATTATATTTTTTAGAAACAATGAAAAAATTATTCAATACCGATTACTTTTTTTATAATGTAGACATTACCTAAATTAAAATTATAACTAAAGTGTTAACTGACATTGAAAATTGTTCTGATATTGTCAGAATCAACACCTTTTTTTGCTCTTTTCGAATTTCACGTGACTTTTTTCAATGATCTTGTCGAACAATAACCCGACTTTTCATTAAAAAATATAAGATGTCTCATTTGTCTGATTGACGATTCAAATAAAACTTTAAAGTAGCGTATTTTTATAATTTTCTCTGTAATTACAGTGCCATTTAAGTTGTAACGCCTGGGCCCAACGTTGTGTGAACTTTTATAAGACTTTTTAAGATGCAACCAGACATCAGAAGGCTGATTAGTTCACAAACTCCTATGCAATCACTATTTTTGTTAAAGTTCAAATTTTATTATTGTATGTCGCGTTTCGTTGGATGCATATTAGGCTAGGCAGCTTTAAATCTTGTTGAGCTCCGTGTAACCATGTTGTGTGGAAATAAAACCGGCTAAGTGCGTGTCACGATACGTAGAACAGTTGGTACACAAAGAAGGATTTCATAGTTGTTTATATCTGTTGAAATTGTCGATGCAAGTAAACTAGAATAAATTTGATACCAATTAACTCGCACCAACTACACTCAGTGTGTCGAAGTGACAATTGAAAATTAGACGTGAATCATATCATTTTACTTTAAAGTAGTCATATTTGGGTACAAATTTTTGCGTAAAGGTCCTTCCAAGATCCTCTAACCAGGTCTATCCATCGTTAGTCTAGTCCAAGTCGATTCGGCTACGGTATTCACGTCGTCACTTCAAGAAACGCGCCGACTTTCTTGCGGCCTGCTGTGTCCGCGCGGCCACCAATAAACTGGAATAAAACCGGCTATATATTTTTTAATGCTTTTTCACCATGAATCCGACCATATTCCAACCAGGAGATATGGTCTGGTTGCAATATGATTGGTGAGCGGCCACCATGCAACAGGCTATGAGGACGTCGGTTTAATTGTATTTTTTCATGTTTCAGGTGGGGAGAAAGTTTCCTATTAACATCAGTGAACTTGAAAGTGAAGTTTATGTACCCATGACTAGAAATTTCCTGTTTATTCTTTTTATTTGAATGCTCTGTTCTAAGTCTCTCAGAGGGTCTGTCTTAACTCTTGGTAATTCTGATAGAGGTATTTTTTATGTTTCGTTTTCTCTCTGTCGTTCACTATTGCAATTTTATTGCATTAAAGTATGGCATTTTTACCTTTGTTCTTTATAAACATGAATGATATATTATTTCAAACTATAATTTATATATTTTTTTCCATAATTTTAAAGTATTTGTTCAAAAAGCTGAACCAAAAATTTGAAAAAAGAGAATTGATAAAAATCTGACCAAAAGATTATTAGAAAACTATAGCGATTAAAATTTAATTTATAATTTTTAAGTATGCACCATATTTTTATGCCTATGAAAGAAATAGTAGGCACTATATTAATGTTGGGAAAAGTTAATATTTATAAATAGTTTAATAGAAATACTATGTACCCTAAATGTTTATAATGCCCTAAATGTGTACGGAAGCCCCGTAGTGCGAGTCCTGCTCTTACATGACAGGCTTTATTTAACCATTTTAAAGTGTTATCACTAGTTATTTTGTATACGTAACTGAGAAACTGTGATATATTTATTTAAAATATTGAAACCTACAGGATAGCAATTAATATTTTAAACTAGGTATTTAAAAACTGTGTACTAATTTTATTATATATTAGTTACCAAGTCCTCGAGGAATCTACTCTTTGATAGGACAATCAATATCAATGATAAGATTTGTAAATCTAAAGCATTAAACTATCTTTTAACATAGTCATTTCAGCAAAAATAATACTTTAGAAGCGACATGGTTTAACAGAAAAAGTAGCACGAAATGAAGTCATGAATAAAATAACATCACAAAAACTTTTTGAAAATGCCGTATTAGATATTAGTTACTAACTTTAATCCAAATCGAATCCTTGCAAGACCGTTAGTTTTACTCTTCTACGAATATCGACAGACTGCAAAGTTCCTCTTAGTTTTACGATCGTGACTCTGGTAGAGTCCAAACTGTCTATCAAACAAAATAGTTGTATAGATAGTATCATACGAGTTTTTCTCTTTTCTACGTCTTCTCGCCCTACAACTGGAAGCAACTAATGATTGTATTGGGAGAAATTCTGAATTGTTAACTTTGTATCTTCTACCGTAATATATTTTTATTCAAGCAGGCGAAGTATCGCAGGTGTAATTTTGGTTATTTTACAAAGCATTCATGAACTTAACCCAATTCTGTATTTTTTCGATGACTTATCGATTATGATTAATCGCATATAATACATGTGTAACGACAAGCAAGCAATTGCTATTTCTCCATTATGTAAATTTCAAATGATGGAGCTGGATTCTAAACGACCTTGCTCCCCTCTCCTTAGTTCACTGTCTACTAAAGTATAAGGAAAGAAGAAAACATTCCTCGTAATTACTTTATTTTCAACTTAATAAAAACAAAAACTTTTCTTTCTCAAATTTAATATCGTTTAGAAATAATTTTCCCTTTTTTAATTGTTTGCTTCTTTCACAAGTGCATTTCACTATATGATACTAAATACATATAATTATACTTTATACTGATGACAATATAAATTTAGGTGAATATTTTAATTAACTGTGAAGGGTGTAAATTGAAATATGGTCGACCGTTCCTTCACTTACAAGTTATGACTATTATTCCTAATGTACAAGTTATATGACTATTATTCCTAATGACTATTATTCCTAATGTACAAGTTATATGACTATTATTCCTTCACTTACAAGTTATATGACTATTATTCCTAATGACTATTATTCCTAATGTACAAGTTACATGACTATTATTCCTTCACTTACAAAAAAATTTTACAAATATTTTGTAAACAAAATGCATAATTCCTTAATATCGAATACTTTCCAAATAGTGCTTCATACATAGACAAAATCATGTACGTACGTACTTACAATAAATCGATAAACGCGCCCCATAGACGACACGTGGCTTCATTATCAGGGTTTGCTACCGAAAATGTTTTAAATAAATTTTAGCCAAATTTAAATAAATTATGCGTAAATAAACTTCGAATTTCATTAAATATTGTAGGTTTTAACCTTTAAACTACTCTAACCGAACATTAAAAGTTAATTTTAACTTTCATAGGGTCCAACGAAGGTGCGCCCGTGTTCACTAATAAGTAAACTAATCAAAAATGAATACAGTTACCCAAATAATTAAGTAATTATGTAGAGAAAATGTTGAGAAATGAAAAGTAGAGAAATGTTTTTGAATTATGTAGAGAACACAACAAAATGTGTATGTCGATAAAATACCAAAGGCTTTCTCGTTTTTTTTTGAGAAAATTTAAGGAACTTTAGCTTTTCTAGACTTTTATAAAATAGAAACTCATTGAAACTATTTACAAGAAAAGGAAGGATATTAAAAAAGGATTTAGAACCAGTAAATATAGTCAGACTAAGAACATTTCAATTTTGATTCCAGTTGGAGTCTATAAATGAAAATCTAATAAAGAGCCAAATTCAGAGTTGCAGAATATTTATAGCTGTCATGTGATACTTTTCTTGTTATTGCATGCGTGTTGATTAGAGGATACAGTGTCTCGATGTGCCTATCGTACAAAAATGAAACTTGTATATTTACAGAGCCTTGATGGTGTATAACTGTTGATCAAAAAATTATTGCGTACCATGATAGCTTTCTCTTCAAATAATGCATCTCAAAACACAATAAAATTTGACTTTGAAAATTGATTTACTTGTAATAGAAAAGGATAGAATTGCAACATTTTGCGTAGTGATAAACTAGTGATCGACCAGCAGTCGAAATTCGACCGTAATTTCTAAAATTTCTAAGTATGTACACATATTGACAGCATGAAAGTAAATAATGAATCTTTTATTGTTGAATATAAATATATTGAATGCACCTTTTAATTTGTAATATATAATTTAATGTATTTGTAACACATATTTAATATAAATTTTAGCTTTCTCCTTTTCTTCTCCATATAAACTTTAACTATGTATACGCACACTCCTCCGTGCGCGTAATATGCTTAAAAAAGGGTATAAAGTTTTTTCTTCACGTTTTAATATATAGAATAATACTATTTATATTATATTAATTACTATTATATACTGCCCATGCTATCAACATGTGTACAATTATTTGATGAAATCTACCCTATGCATACTTTATATGCAAGTTGAAATTCCTTTTGGTCCAACCACAAATGAGAAACTGTTATTAAAATACTTCAAGCGAATAAAAGATACCACTTATCGCATTAAACGAAGCAAAAAAGTCGATGTCATTAAAACAAAGGTGAAGTATCTGTAAGCACGTGGGTCCACTTGCCAGTAATGGTAGCCACGGCGGAAATGTATGCCGCAGACGGCGCTCACCGGCTTGTATCAACGGTTGCTTCCTTATTATAAGAGCTTTTAGTCTCACTTAACTTATGTGAATGAAACGGAACTTTTTCGAAAAGAAATTAAGGTCATTCCGTAATCGTAAAGCTTTTTTTACCACCTTCTGAACACAGTATAGTTATGAAATAAAGTACAAAACGTTTATTAGTAAGAGTGATTGTTACAGCTTTACTCTTATTGAAATTATCATATTTAAAGTAGTTAAACGATGCTTTGGATTTATTAAATCACTGCGATAAACGGAAAAGACCTATATAAATTTCACAATATTATATTCGATTCTTTAAATTTTCTTTGAAAGCTCAGTTTCGAACACGGCTTTCCGTTTCATTAATTTACTAGTTATGGAATTGAAGCCTAACGTAATCGTTACCGATCTCGACCGATAGTAAATACTGTAAAGTGAAACTTATTGATTACAGGACTTCGTCATATTGACTTGAACCTCACATGACAAGTAATTTGCAAGCAGACGTTGTCGTAGTGAAACGTCATGCAGCAGCTGAATATTCGTTGTGACAGCGTCGTCAAGAGCCCAGCACTGCCCGGCCACCATCGTTTGAAGGGCGGAAGCACGCAAGTAGCGAATATAGTGAGTATTTCGATTATTTGCGCGCTTCCTTCAGATAGAAATATTTTTTATTTATTCAGAAAAACTTTGAATTTAAGCGAGGGTGAGATACCTGGTTTTAATGTGTAAGCTGTCAATGCGAAGAACAGTAGATTTGGTTAAATATTGTCATTTAAATACCGGGATATTCTATATAAGAATACCTATAAGGGATTATGATATGTCGTATTTCTAAGAATATTTGCAGGGAGAATAATCTATACCTACAATAAATTCAGGTTAGAGCTTGGATGCTCTATGTGTGTCTGACGTCATATTGGCGTTTAGGTGTTATATCAGGTTGGCTAGTAAGTTTTAGCCACAACTTTTCTAGAAAGATTCTCGAAACTACTAGAAGGTTTTACTGTAGGGCATAAATAAGCCAAAGTACAGTCAGTTGACAACAGTGAGCGTTGAATCGATAAGTGAATTAAATAAAATATAATGGATTTAATTCGATATCAAATATGGAAGTTATTACCTTAGGAACTTCGTCTGAGTCACGATGCAAAAACTGCCACAAATAATATATGTCATGCGATGAGCGAGTCCACGATGTCTTACGAGACGGCAAAGATTTGGTTCAGAAAGTTCTGGAATGAGGACTATGATCTTAAGACCGAACCCCGTACCGGACGTCCTGTTGAATTAGACGTTCAACGATTACCATGCCTTATTAAGGAGGATCCTCGAATGATGACTCATCCATTGGCAGATGAGCTACACTACAGTCATGATACCATAGAACACATTTGCATGAATTGGGAAAAGTTTCAAAATACGGTGTTTGGATAACCCACGAGTTGTCATTGTATCATATTCAGCGCAGAGTTAATACTTGCCAACAGTTATTGCCGAATCAGTTAGTAACTGGCAATAAAAAGTGGGTTACATACGTTAACCATACATACAAACGTCAATGGCTGGGTGTCGGAAAAAACAGAAGTTTCTGTATACAAGCCAGAAGTAAGTGTCAAAAAGTGATGCTCAGCTGCTGGTAGAATGTCAAGGGCTTTATTCATTGGGAGTTCTTCCCAGAGGGATGTGATTAGTACAGGTATTTGCTGTGAACAATTGGATCGATTAGCCGAGACCTATAGATCAAGTTTATTTTCTACATGATATTGCTAGACCACATGTTGCAAAACATACTCGTGATAAATTAGAGGAGCTTGCCTGGATTCTACTCACTCATCCACCATATTCACTGGACATTGAGCCCTCTTATTATCATTTATTTAGGACTCTAAGTAACGATTTACGTGAAAAAAAGCTTGGCCGTTATAGAAGAATTCCAAAACGATCTCGCACAAATTTTTTTTATCAGTCACCTGAATTTTACAAGAAAGGCATATTGTCATCGCCAACTAGATGACGACAAGTAGTAGGTAATACTGGTGCATACTTAAATTAAATTTAGTGTAACATATACATGTTTTAATAAAAATTGTTGACAGAAACTCGGGGTTAAAAACTTATTTGCCAACCCAATAATTTCGAAAGGAAAGTGTACAAAATAATTAGAAGTGTTTTTTAAATGAAATAATACTATTTATATCGAACATTTTTTATAATAATGATTGTTAAGTTATTTATATTCCATTACATAGTTTTATTGAAATTCGTTTAATTTAAAATAGATTACACTACTCAAAAATTATATTTAATTTTTAACGATGAAAATGTTGGATTAATATCTGTTAGTAAAGATCGTGTTAGTTAATATTTTTCATGATAAAAGTAAGGTTTTTAGGGTTCCATGCCTCAAAAAGAAAAACGAAACCCTATAATGTCGCTCACGTGTCTGTCCATCCGTCGGTCAAAGCCATTTTGCTCAGAAACCGCTTGAAACTTGAAATTTAGCAAAGTAATAAAACATATTAACGCGCCCATATTTCAAAAGCTAAACTCCAAAATATTCATTGGGATATTTTAGGGGGTAAGGAACAAATTAGATGTTCGAAATTTATTTTTTATTCCGGATATAGTGTGATATATTGTTTGAAACATTACAAGTGTTTCAAATAATGAATATTTACAAGTGTTTCAAAATGATTTTCTTTCATTATTTTAGGTATTACGTCTTCAGAGACATTTGAAAAAAAAAACACGCAAAAAATATGTTCCCTTCTTATTTTCGAAACTACTCAACCTAAATTTATGAAAGAATTTAGGTTTCTAGAAGTCTACGTAAAGGTTGTACTAAAACTGCAGGGATGATTCTAGATGTTATAATTTTTTAAATACGCACCATTATTTTACGCATACGAAAAATACAGTAGGATTATTTTTACGTTTTTCTTTATTCACAGCCAATTTTCTCAGAAACTCCGTGACAAAGGAATACAAAATTTGACATATAAATACATTTTATTAACATAAATATCTAACACTATTTTTTTTAAATATTTATGTAAGAATTAAAGAAATAAATATTTTTTTTTTTTTTATCATGGATATCATTTGAGACGAGCTGATTATAAGATATATATAAATATTATTTTTACAATTTAAAATCGTATTTTTAAAATAATATTCCAAAAAAATGTGAGGAAATAAATCGTTTTTCATCCTCTATTTCTGAAGCTATTGTGACAAAAATTATGAAAATAACGTTGACGAAATCTCACTAAAAGATTACGGGAAAATTATGGCGATTATCCTAGATCTTGTATCCCAAGTTTTTTTTAATTTTCGATCAAAATAACGCGGCGTAACGGCGTAACGTCTATATATAGAAATTCTACGTACTTTTTAATATTTGTAAGTTCATAACCCTCGTTAAAGTTTTGCTGTTGCAAGACAGTTTTTTTTTATTTTTGAGCCATACATGATTTGGGAAAGGAGAGCGGTGAAAACTTACTTGACCTTACAAAAATGGAATATAATTTTTGCAAAAAACTGTTAGGTATTTCTTATAAAGACAATTAACTCTATGTTTCACAATCAGGAGAGAACAAAATATAAAATACAATTTATAGTCATAATACAAAACACAAAAGTACCTTAATAGACGTGTTTACTCACAATTAAATGAAACTACGTGATGTAGTATTATTTCTACTTTCTTTAATTTCTCATTAAGGAATAATACTACATCACGTAGTTTCATTTAATTGTGAATAATGAATTTCTACAAAATTAACGCCAAATATATTCAAGACGTGTTTACTTTAAGTTTTGATATGTCAAGAATTACTAATAAATAATAAAAATTATAGTGAAAAGCTAACGAAGCACGTAAAAAATTTTTAGAGATAAAAATGAATGAAAACCCACTGCTTTTTTTTCAATTTTTAGCTATCGCCTCAATTAACTAAAAATAAACTGACATTGAAAATCATCATATTGTTATCAAAATGAACGCCTTAAGCCCTGCTCACACGACACTTGTTTTGCTACTAGATTGTTTACTTTCTGTTGCTACCGGGGTGTTCTAAACGAGCTGTTACACTGAACGTTGTAATGGCTGCTTAATAATAAAGGAAGACACCAGCTGCTGAGCTGGATTTGTAAACGGCTCTGAATGAAGAATTTAGGTTTCTAGAAGTCTACACAAAACAAGGAATTATGTAATTTGATTAATTTTGGTTATTAAATTCACGTGTAAAACATATATTAATTATTAATTTCATTATATTACATATTTAAATAAAGTAATTTGGTACAAAGATTGTTTACATACATCTTTTCATCGAAAATTTAATATCTAAGTGTGATTTAATTTGTAAAATTTATTATATAGCAAAATTATGTCATTCTTATCCTAATATAATTTATATATATCCATATTAATTTCGTACGTTTGTTACTCACATGAAAAAGCCGGAAAAAGCAAATTTTCCATAATGCGAGAAAATGAGATGAAATATGGAAAGATTAAAATTTCCTTTAATCTATGCGCTATTACTGCAAAATTATTTCTGTTATATTTTTTTTTCTTACTTCCAACTATTTTTAAGCTTTTGCAATATTATTGTTAAAGAATGGGGAAATTGTTTTATTCAGTTTCTTATGGAACCTCAGGCCACTGTATATTTGCAATGAAATACCTGCGTCTTTCCCAAAGTGTCCATTTTTTTTATTCAGTTAGTAATTTTGTACAAGAAATTGTATCTATGTTTTTTTTATTTACATATTCTCTTCAAAGTAGAGATCATTTCTTGCAATACTAGGAAAACATATACTTTGGTACCATTCTTGTAATTTTTGCAATTTCACTAAGTTTCTTCAGCTTTAAGAAGTGTTTGACAAACCTAGACCACTCAGACCGGCAGTGAAACTTGTTGTATGAAAGTGGAAATACAGAAATACCTCATTTTTATATCATACAAAAATGAGAACTTTTCATAACTGTCCCATAAACACTACTTTGAATAAAACATCAAAGATTTTAGTTTTGGCAGTTTACTCATTTTTCTTTTAAATTTTCTTTATTTTCGAATAGCAATCAAAGTTTAATGTGAATTTATTTTAGCAAAGTAATAGTTCGCATTTTTTTAATTAATTTTAAAAAATCTAAAATAAATAATAGTGTAAATGTTTAGGCGCGACTCACGATTAAATTTAGTGACAAAATATATTAAAAACTGCTTCTTCCCATGAGACAACCGCTATCATTCGCTGTTACATATCAAATTTATGACTTCTCTTTGTCTAATCAGTTTTATTTATTTAATTTTTTTTGGGTTTATTTCTTTTTATATAAATTCGTGTTTGTGTAAAATGTGTAATATATTTAGTGTTTGATACCGCAAACAATGGATGAATAAATGTTGTGGCGGCTGGTTTATGGCAGAAAATGGAAAAGTGATGACCATATAAAAATGTAATGACGATATACGAACGTAAAGATTAGTCCAAGTTAAGTTGAAGAATATTTTGTTATTAATTGTAAAAACAAATTTGACCTTGGATATCTGCATTATTTATCCCATATATACGTGAAAAACTCATATCCTCTGATATAACCCCATTTGTAACAACAACAAAATAAATTGCTGTTTCTGCATTGTATAGACTCCAAATAATGGGGCTGAATTCCAAACGACTTAGTAATAATAGAATATGCAGCATGCAAAATTACAACACGCGTTGAAAATCCCCTAAATTGTATTAATCCAAGTTTTTTTGTTATTATTATTATGAAAAAATTACTCTACCCATCCTTCCCCCTCTATCTACTAAAGTTATAAAGAAAAAGCGAGGGAAAAATTCCTCGCAATTAATAAATTTTCCGTTTAATAACGACGAATAGCTTTTATTCTTTTATTTTGTAACATTTAGTAGAAAATGAAAAAGTTACGGTACTTTTTCATTTTTGTTTACACCTGAGAAATATATGCTATATAATATACATCATTACACTTTATATTTAAATAAATTTAAATTCAAGCGATTATTACAATTAACATTTTGGAGATACGAAATTCAAACTGGTGTAAATTGGAAGTTATTCAACAGTTTCTTCATCTATAAGTCATTTTCGAACAGTTTGACTATTAATAATTTCAAAATATAAAAAAAATTTCTCAAATATTTCGTAGATTAAGAACATAATTCCTAAATATTCAATACCTTTTAAATAGTGCCTCGTATATAGACTAAATCACGCAGACAGGCGCGTGTACTAATAAGCGACACTTGAGTTTATTATTAGGGTTTGATACTTAAAATGTTTAAAATAAATTCTAGCCAAATTTAAATTAATTATGCGTAAGTAAACTTCAATTTTCATTAAATACTTTAGAGTTTACCCCTTAAAACTACTCTGACTGGTCTCTAAAAGTTAACTTTACATTCGTAGAGTCTAACAAAAACCCGTTTTCAACTAATAATAAGGATATAAATACAAAATAAACACGTCTACCCAAATAAGAAATAATTGGGTAGGGAAAAATGTTTTATTATTATAGGTTTTTTGTGGGCTCAAATAAACTGCTATCAAATCTTAATAGTGTAATGAAAATGATTATATTATAAAGAGTTTTGTTTTAGTTTAATAAGAACTTTCTGACAATACTGTACTTAAAATTATCTAGAATACTATAACTTGGAACAAAAAACATTCAAATTTTGCACTTTTCATTTCTAAATTTACGTATTGACAGAAAAAAATTGAATGTGTTGAAAGAAGACTAGAGGCTTTCGCGTTTTGCCTTGAGGAAAATAAATGTTATTTAGTCTAGTTACTAATTTTGCCTTTTCAAAACCCATTAAAACTATATCCAAACTGAAAAATAAATGTCAAACTCGAAACGTTTACGTTTAGATTCCGATTGCAATTTATAAATAAAAATCTGTTACGGAGCCAAATATTAGTGACGTCATGTGATCCATTCCTTATTTTAAAGCATGGGTTTTGATTCGACCATACGGCATCTTGATGTGCCCATAAAACTTGTATTTTCACAGGTGAACAAATCGTTGCAAACCCTGGTAGCTTTCTCATCATATAAACCATCCCTAAAAAAAGGAGAATTTTCCATCAAAATTTGGTACTTGTCATAGAAAAAGATTTGGATTATAATATTTTGCGTAGTTTTTTAAATGATTACTCTTTATCTCACATTACTTCAAACTTCTAGTCATGCTGTCGACGTATGTACAATTATCTGATGGAGTCTACCCTTTGCATACTTTATGTGTACGTTGAAATTCATATATATATATATATATATATATATATATATATATATATATATACCACCACATATGAGAAATTGTTATTAAATACTTCAATCGAATAAAAGATACCACTTACCGCATTAAACGAAGCAAAAAAGTCGATGACCTTGGAACGTAGGTGAAGTATCATCGGTGGCTGTAAACCCGTGAGTCCACTTGCCGGTAATGGCAGCCACGCCCGAAATATAGGCCGCAGACAGCCCTCCGTTTATATCGCCGGCCACTTCCTCCATATAAGAGCTTTTCGTCCCACTTATCTTTTTAAGATTAAACGATACTTTTTTCATGACAAAAATTAAGGTCATCGCTTTCAGTCGCTTTTTGGTTCTGAAATAAAGTAAAAACGTTTATTAGTTATAAGACTGCGTTAGTACGATAATTGCTGTAGTTTCGTTCTTACTGACATTTTTATCTTTAAAGTGATTTACTTACTGATGTTTTTATATTTAAAGATGAGCGGTGTTTGAATTTCTTAAATATTATGAGACAGTTTTTCTTCACTGCCATGAACAGAAAATAAATAGTGCGATCAATGTAAATTTCACGATATCATATTCGATTGTTTAATTTTACTTTGAAAGCTCATTTTCGGACATTGTTTTCTATTTGATCAAATTACAAATTATGGTCATGAATCTTAGCTTAATTTCTATCAGTGGCATCTAATAACACTTACTGTGTGTAAAGTAGTATAGATTAATTACAGGGCTTTATCAGAATTACTTGACTCTCACATGATATCGGCATATGAAAAAAAATACACACAGTTAATATACAAATGGTATTCGTCCATGTAGACTTTAAGGTCACGTAATAAAAACACTCCACCAGATTCTTGCCATCAACTTGCGCGGACATCTTGTCACAACAATTGTTTGCGAGGGTCAGTTTAAAGTAATTTGCAAGTACGTGTACGTAGTCGTAGTAAAAAGTTGCGCTAGCTCTGAACATTCATTGCACCGGATGCAGCGTAATGAGCGGGAGCATCATACTGAGCGGTCACCGCCCGTTAAACAGCGGAAGAACGTAAATAGTCGATATATTGAATATTTGCGCGCTTCTGACAGAAAATTGTCAGAAGCGAATGTCGTGGTTTTAATGTGTAGGCTGTCAATGTGTTGATATGGTTTAATATTATCATTTAAATACCTAAATAGTTTACGTGACCTACCTCTAAATAATTATAAGACATCGAATTTATAAGAAGATTTACAGTGAGAATAATCAGCATCTACAAATTACTCTGGTTAGAGATTGGGTGCTGTGTGACTAACACCATATATGTGTGCCTGACTTGTGGGTGTTATAATTTAAAAAGATTAATTAGAAAAGCTTTATAAATGAAATAACGAAATGCTTAAAAATAACAATTGATAAGTTGTTTATTTTATATTACATAATTATATTAAAATTCCACTAATTGAAAAACGACCTAACTTCAAAAATTATATTTTATTTTTAGTAATAAAACATGTGGGAATAACATATGTTAGTAAAGATGACGTCAATAATTTTATTTTTATTTTTTCCCCTTTTTATATATCATCAAAAATTATTGTGAAGAATATAAAAATATTTTTTTCATTTATAATTTCAAATCGTATATTTAAAAAATATCCCAAAAAATATGAGAAAAGAAAGCATTCCTTCCTTTTATTTCCGAAATTATTCAGCTAAAATTTATGAAAAAACATTGTTAGTAAAATCTTAGTATAAAAATTACACGCAAACTACAGCGATTTTCCTAGATCTTGTATACCTAAGTTTTTCAAATTTTCTGTCAAAGATACAACAGAAATAACGTTTACGTTGTGAAAAATTAATATTCGTAAATAGATTAATAGAAATACTATTCACCTTTAAATATTTGTAAGTACATAAATATGTACACAACCCTCGTTATAGTTCTGCTGGTGCAAAATAGTTTTTTTTTATTTTTCAATCATACATGTCTGGCTCTGTATAGAAAAAAAAAACAATTCAGTACTTCACAATCAAGACAAACAAACGAAGTACGTAACAACTTTTTAGGAACAATTCCAAAAATAAAACAGTATCGATTACTTTTGTCAATTTATAACCATCGCCTCAATGACATAAAATTAACGTGACATTGTCATTTGTTTTGTTGTTGTCAAAATGAACGCCCTGCTCACTCGACACTTGCTTCCCTACTGGATTGCTTACTTTCTGTAGCTACTGAATTCTAAACGAACTGTTTCCCTGAACATTGTAATGGCTGCTTTATAATAAATGCTGCACATGACACGCGCGGCTGAGCTGCCTTTGTAAACGGCTCTGAATATTTGAATTATTTAATTCGATTAATACTATTAAAATATAAATTATTTATTAATTTCATTATACTATATATTTATATAAAGTAATTTGGTACCAAGGTTATTTACATCTCTCTTTTATTGAAAATTCAGTATGTTTTACAGATTGACACAAAATAAATTGGCGATATGTTATCAAAATAAATATGTTATATAAGAAAATTCACTGAAAATTTTACACGTATATAATAATATATTTGGGTTAGGAAATCAGATGGCATTTATTTTTTTATCTATAAACGGCCTTCTATACTCAAGTCGGTCGACTATCTACAATTGTTATAAATGCACGCCCCCGTGACAAAATGCGACTTTCTCATCGAGTAATGTAGTTGGCAAACAAGTACGAAAATCGAGCTAGATACATTATAGAATTTCAGTACATGTTCGCTTAACGGAGCTTCTAATGACGTCATTTCCATTAAGACAGCTCGCATGGTTGCCATTCCAACGCCCCGGAAGCGGTCCAGTAGCGAAACAAGTATGAGACGGGCTTTAGTCGCTCCTTTCGAGTTGTGCTTTAATTTTCTCGACGATCTTGTCAGCCTATGAGTTTCATAAATAAACAAGACCCAATCTGTACTTGGTTTTATCTTACGGGATCAAACGGTCTCGTATGAATCGTATTTAATATTAATAATAAAAATAACCTGATTTCCATAACTGAATACAGTTTTCTCACTTTTCCGATTGGCGTTTTAAATAAAAATTTTAAGTAGCACGTCTTTTTAATTTTCTCCATATAAGAGTATCATTATTATTCTTATAATACCTGGGCCCAACACTATATGAACTTTTGACGATCTCATTTTGTAGTTTAAAAGAACCTTCTTTTTTATATTGTCATACGAATTTTCCTGTCTCGACCAGAATTGAATTTTTTTCCAAAAACTTTTTTAACTATTTTTACTTGAAATTTGATTACCATTCACATATTTTTTTCCATTTGTAAGCTTTCCCGAAAAATTCTACAGCTGACTTAAAAATGCTTATTTTAAAATATTTTCTTATTAAAGGTAAGTGAAAAAGAATGCCGCATGTCTTGCTCTTTAATATACGTTAATAGACTTTATGACAGAGTTGTCAAACTTTCCTTATTTCATGAGATACGGGATTTTTAGCCATACTTTAAGTTTTTAACCATATTTGAAGCATTAGTTCCAGAAATAGAAAATAGCTGTTCCTATTTCTGGAATTAATGAGCAAGGCCTGTTACGGAAAACGAGTCAAAAATATTTCTCAATCATAATTTAACGAAGGCCGCAGGTAGCGATATTCTAGCTCCCTGCTCGCCTGTGACGCAAAATGTTTTGCGTGGTGCAAATGACTATTTACATTTTGATTAAATAGTTATAATGATAAACATTATTTTCCTTTTTCTCTTTCTTTTCTCGCAAAATTATGAAAAATAAATACCGAATATATTTATTTTTTAAGCAGTCCTTGTGAGCTGCTAGTAAAAAAATAATTTAGACGAGGTAAAATTTAGCACTTACAATAATCATGGACTGTGATATAAGTACTCAAATCCTGACTGTATTAAGACAAAAATTGACTGTCTCTTGTTAGTATTCCCGATCTGACAACAATAGAAACTGCAGTCATCGGGTGTAATAATTCAAATTTTGGATACTAATCTTAAAAATATTGTATTTTTTTATTCGGTACGCAATAAAAATTCCAATATATTTATATTTGTAAATTACACGCTGTTCACTGTTCACACACTTACTATTTTAGACTGTAACGCTGAAAGCAATTATTTTCATTATAATATATCTTTCTCGTTTCTTTTTTCATTCAAGCTGATTAAATGAAAGTAATCAGTGTGAAAAAGCTTTGGTTTCGCGATATTAAGTAGAAATAAAACTTACAAATCGAGTTTGTCCGGTATTAGTTTCCTTTCCGTTTTTCCCACAACTTCGATCAGTGTTGGTGGAATAAACACAATATCCACAATTATGTGACACAATATCCGTTTTACTCCATTTAGATATTTCTTTGTTTTTTACAATGATTTATTCACTTTGCTTGAAAATTAATTTCGTACATTTGTTACTCCCATGAAAAATCCGGAATGAGCAAATTTTGCATAATAGGACATAATGAGATAAAACAGGGAAAGAATAAAATGTCCTTTAATCTGCACGTTGAATCTATTACTGCCAAATTATTTCTATTTTTATTTCTTTCCATTTGTTCTTACTTCCAATCATTTTCAAGTTTTTTCGACATTATTATTGAAGAGGTCGGTGAGAAAATTGTTTTATAGAGTTTCTTATCGAACCTCAGGCCACCATATATTTGCAATGAAATACCTACGTGTTTCCAAAGCAGCTAATTTGTTTCTTTGAGTAGTTAGTGATTTTGTACAAAAAAATGCTTTTATTTTTTTTTTAAGCAGAGATAATTTCTTGCTACACTATTTTTTGTAATTTGTACAATTTATTTAAGTTTCTCCAGCCTTAAGAAGTGTTGGATAAAATTAGGCGTACAATTTTCTTTGTCATACAACTCTTTTAGTTGACGAGCAATACATTTTTGAGATTGTACCAATTTACAATTACAGATCGTGTGAATTTCACATGGATTCCGGCTGGCGGTAGAAATTGTTTTCTAAAAATGGATACACAGAAATACCTCTTTCCCAAATTATGCTAATATGAGAATTTTTCACATTGAAAATACTATTTCCGGGAAATTTATTAATTATACTTTTAAAGTTTCTTTATTTTTGAATAGCTATCAAATTTTAATATTAATTTACTTTAACATTGTAATCGTCTCGCAATTGTTTTGTTTAATTTTAAAAAATCTGAAATTAACTATGAAATAATGAAAATAAACATCTACAATATTTTAGGCGCTACTTACAATTAAATTTATTGAAAAAGTGTATTTAAAACGTGTTCTTTCTATGAGAAAACTGCTGTCATTCGCTGTCAAATATCAAATTTATAACTTCTCTCTACGTATTCGTTTTTGTTTATGTATTTTTTTTTAATTTATTTCTTTTTATATAAATTCGTATTTGTATTACATATTCAGTGTTTGGTGCCACAACAAATGGATGAATAAATATTGTGACGGCGGTTTTTACGACAGTACATGGAAAAATACCGACGGTATAAAAATCTAGTGACGATATACGAACCTTGTTTGAAAGAGTGGTCCAAGCCAAGTTGAAAAATATTTTTTTTTTAATTGTATAAAACAAATTTTAGCTTGGACACCTGCAGCTATTAATTTATTTATTAACTCATTGTACGTGAATATCTCGTATTCTCTGATGTAATCTCATATTCTCTGATGTAATGATTGCTCACATCCTTCCTTCCCCCTCTATCTGCTAAAGTATAAGAAAAAAACGAGGGGAAAATTCCTCGTAATTAGTCGATTTTTGGTTTAATAACGACGAATTTTGGTTTAATAACGACGAATATCTTTATTATTTCAATTATTATTATTTCAAACTAACCATTATTTCACTTTCCATTTTCAGGATACGTAATTATAAATGGTGTAAATTGAAAGATAGTTTGCCATTTGTTCATCTACAATTCGTTTTCAAACAGTTTCACTATTAATTATTTCAAATTATACAAAAATTATTTCAAATGTTTTGTGCACTAAGTGCATAATTCCTTAATATTCAATGCCGTTTAAATAGTGTTTCATACGTAGAATAAATCACACACATACAAAAGTGTAATACTAAGCGACACGTCGATTTATTATTAGAGTTTGCTACTAAAATGTTTAAAATAAATTCTAACCAAATTTAAATCAATTATGCGTAAGTAAACTTCAATTTCCATTGAATATTTTAGAATTTAACCTTTAAAACTACTCTCGTCGATCCTTAAAATTTAATTTAACTTTCGTAGAGCCCAAAAAAGACCCGTTTTCAACTTATCACAAGGACATAAATACAAAATGAACACGTCTACCTAAATAAAAAATAAATATGTGGGGAAAATGTTTTGTAATAAATATTCGTTTCTAGTCTGAAACAAACTACTATCAAAGTTTGACGGTGTAATGAAAATAAATTCATTATAGACAGTTCAGATGTTTTATTAAGAACTTTCTTACATTGCTGTAATATGAGTACATAAAATGAATTAAAACACTTTAACCTGGAACAAGGAACGTTCAGACCCTAAACTTTTCTTTTTAAAATTCACGTAGTCAGAGGAAAGCTTCATGAAAATTTAATAACTTTTTTACAGCTACGTCTGTGATAATATTACTAACGGAATTAATTGAGTGCATAGAACACAATAAATTTGCAAATATTTCACTAAATTAAGATATTTATCTGCATTCATTTCAGTGAGTGTGGATAAAGTATACATTTTATTTACAGTTTTATAAAGAATGAAAGGAGAAAAAAAAGAAAAAATCAGAGGAAGAAAAAATTAATTTAAACTATTTTTAATTGTCATAAAGTTTTTCAACTTAAACTATATACAAAGGATGTATATATACAGCGTGTTAAATGAAGAAAAAAGTCGATGACATAGGAATGTAGGTAAAGTATCGTCGGCGCTGTAAACACGTAAGTCCACTTGCCGGTAATGGCAGCCACGCCGGAAATGTAGACCGCAGACAAGCCTCGGCGCTTTGTACCGCCGGCCACTTCCTCTATATAAGAGTTTTTCGTCCCAGTTAACTTTTGAAGATGAAACGGAGCTTTTTCATTCGCCAGTCATTAGGCATTTTCACCGCTTTCTGAACACTGCGTGTTTCTGAAATAAAGTAAAACCTTTATTAGTTTTAAGACTGGGTTAGAGCGATGAGTGCTATAGTTTTATTCCTACTGAAATTTTTATTTTAATTTGGTTTTTATTTTGTAAGCGTGTGATCTATCGTTTGAAATGTCTATTTATAAGAATTTGAAAATTACAAATAACATAAATATTTTTTCATATTTATTTTATAACATTAAAAAAACTATTTACAAGGATTAGAAAATTATTTTCTTTCATAATTTTAGGTGTTACGTCTTCAGAGATACATCCAAGAGCATGCAAAAAAATATGTCCCCACTAATTTCCCAAACCCTTCAACCTTAAAATTATGAAAAAATGTAGGTTTCTAAAAGCTCATACAAAGGTTGTACGAAAAACATTGTTATGATTCAAAATGTCATAATTTTTTAAATATATGCACACATTTTTTCGCATATAAAAGACATGGTACCTAAGCAATTTACTTACGTCTTTTCTCCATATTACAGCCCATTTTCTTAGGAACTGTATAACGTAGAAACAAGAAGTTTGGCATACTTCTCTAGCACTAACATTTTAAAAATATCCATGTAAGAATTAAACATACAATTTTTCTCTTTTCTAGTTTATATATATCAAGGGTATCGTTTGAAAACAGTTTATTATGAGGCACATAACAAGATCTTTTCATAATTTTAAATCGAATATTTGAAAAAATATTCCAAAAAAAATGGGAAAATAAAATATTACGGTCCCTTTTTCCGAAACTATCGAGTCAAAAATTATAAAAAATATAAGGTTGGTACAATGTTGCAAGAAATTTACAGGAAAACCGTAGCGATGATCCTGGATCGTCTATCCCAAATTTTATAAATTTTCTGTCATAGATATAGTAGCCGTAACGTTCATGTTGTGCAAAATTAATATTTGTAAATAGATTGGCAGAAATACTATGTATCCTTAAATGTTTCCAAATTAATAAATGTGTACGCAACCCTCAACTAGTGCGAGTTCTATGTCGCTGGGACAGTTTTTTTTAAATTTTCAAGCGATATACGAGTTGAGACCATTTTAAACGTATCTAGTGTTACAGAAAGAGAATATAATTTTTCTAAAACCTCGTATAATATCTTTTTAGAAACAATTCCAGAAATTAAAGCAATCGGAACGCTTTTTCAATTTGTAGCTATCACCTAAATAAATTAAAAATGAACTGACATTGGGCGTTCTGTTATTGTCAAAATCGATATCTTATTAATACTTTTCGAGTTTTACGTGGATTGTTTCGATGACCTTATCAGGTCTACGAGTTACATGAATTAGTATGTTACATCTGTGTATAGAGGATACAACGAGACGTAATCTGTACTTCGTTTTATTTTACGGTTCAAACAGTTCCATTCAAATTGCATTTAGAAACCATTGTGAGAAATGACCTGACTTCCGTAAATAAATGTAAGTTTTCTCATTTTTCCAACTGACGATTTAAATAAACTTTTTAAGGTGATTCTTTTTTAATTTTCTCTCTATGAGATTGCATTTTTATTCTCTAAAATTTTTATTTTTATTCTCTTCGTCTTATATTTTCAAAGGTCTTTTCCCGTCTCGACCAGAATTGTGTATTTAATTTCCAAAAATTTTCTTAAACTTGTTTATTAGATATTTTATTATTATTTGCATAATTTTGTTTACTTTTAAGATTTCTGGAAAAATTCTGGACCCGGCTTCAAAATGTTTATTTTAAAATATTTCTTATTAAACGTGAGTAAAGAAGAGTGCGACATGTCATGCCCTACATTATTCATTAATAGGCTTTATAATAGAGTTGCCACAAGTTCCGTATTTCCCCAGATATCTCGTATTTTCAGACACATTTTAAGTGTCACGGACACCGGGAAAATAGCTGTTCGTATTTCTAGAATATGTAATGAACAACGCCGATTACGGAAAACGAGTCGTAAACATCTCTCAATGATAATTGATCGAAGGTCACGGCATACGCCGCAACTAGCAATATTCTAACTTCTCGCCCACTTAATTTACATTGTGTAATGTGAATTAATGTTTACATTTTGATTAAATAATAATAGTATTGAAACATCAAATTAAAATTTTCCAATTTTCCCTTTCTTTCCCCACAAAATTATGAAATTTCGTATTTATTTTTTAAATAATTCTCACGACGTCTGATTACTAGCTAATAGAAAGTACTATGATTTAGATAAAGTAAACTTGAAAGCCTACAAGGATCATGAACTATGATGTAAGTACTCAAATACTGACTATATTAAGATTTTTGATTGACCATCTCTTGTTGGTGTTACCGATCTAACGTCCGCGTAAAGTATAGTAATCGGGTGTAATCATTCAAATTTCTGATTTAAATCGTGAAAATTGTATTTTTTTTATTCAGAGTGCAATGAAAATTTCAATTTATATAGATAGATTTATAAATTATACACTACAATTTTACTGTTCATGTACTAACTGCTTTAGACTGGAGCGCACGGTAAAAGCGATTACTTTCATTTGAATAAATCTTCCTCTTTTTTCTTCATTCTAGCTAAGACGGTAAAATTAATCATCGTGAAATACCTTAAACTTTATTTTCATGATTTTAAGCAAAAATAACTTGTAAATTGAGTTTACCCGGTATTAGTTTCCTTTCCGGTTTTCCCACAAATTGACGAGATAAACAGGTTTGTCTTCTGCGCAGTGACCCAGTATCTTTTTATTCATTTTAGTTATTTCTTTGTTTTCTTTTCAATGATTTATTTACGTTTGTCTAGAAAATAATTTCATATATTTCTTACTCACATGAAGAAGCCGGAAAGAGTACATTTCGCAAAAAGCGAGATAATAAGATGAAATAAGGAGAAAATAAAATTTCTTTCAAACTAAGTATTGAATCTCTTACTGCTAAATTATTTACTGTTTCTACTTCAAATTATTTTCAAAATTTTCTGTTATTGGGAATTTCTGTTATCGGAAACTGAACAAACAATCTTCTCACCAACGTCTTTAACTATATATTATAATTTTCTCTATTATAGTTAAAGGCATTGGTGGGACGATTGTTTGTTCAGATTCTATGCCTATAATACGTCTTTCCCAAAACAGCCAATATTTAGGGTTCTACACTTCACTTCGTTGTCCGTCTGTCAATCTATTAAGACCTTTTTTCTCAGAAACGCGTGGAGGTATCAAGTTAACCTACAGTCCCTTGGAATTGTAAAAAAGTCAATCTTCAAAGTCAACGTAATCAAGAAGAATCCCAAAAATTCGACCATTTATGCGGCATATTTTAACACTCGCAAATAAATCAAAACCTATGGGGCACTTCGCGTTGACTTAGAATCATGAAATTTGACAAGGTCTCACATTACAAGTAAAGGAAAACCCTCGTAGTGCGTGTTCTACTCGTGCTTGACAAGTCTATTTGTCTATTTTTAGTTAATAATCTTGTACGAGAAATTGTTTTAATTTTTTTTCATTATGTATTTCATTTAAAGTAGAGATATTTTTTTTGTGCTGTACCAGAAACAAATATATTTTCGTTCACATCTTGTAATTTGTGCAATTTCACTTGAGTTTTTCCAGCCCAGAAAGGCGTACTATTTTCTTTGTCTTACAAGTCTGTTGGTTGACAAGCAATACATATTTGAGATGTGTATCATTTTATAATCACAGATCATGTAAATTTCGCATGGACTCCGACTGGCGGTGGAAATTGTTGTCTAAAAGTGGACAGATAGAAATACCTCATTCCCAAATTATACTGAAGTGAGAAATTTTCACAGCTCTACCATAAATACTATTCTAACCTTGAATAAAATATCGAAGATGTTAATTTCGAACAATTTAATACTTATTCTTCTAAATTTTCCTTCTTTTTGGGTAGCCATCAAATTTTAACAGGAATTACTTTAGCAAAAGCAATAGTATCTCATTTTTTTGTCTAATTGAAAGAAAATCTAAATGAATAATGGATGTAGGTAGTTTAAGCGTAACTCACTATTAAATTTAGTGAAGATATCGATTTCAAACGTACTCTTTTCAAGAAACCGCTCTCAATTCACTGTCAAATATCAAATTTACAATTAAATCATTAATATCGATGAATTAATCCGTAAAAACATAATTTAACCTTCACACTAACAACATAGTACATTTACTTGTGATGTGAAATAAAAACATAGCACTTTAAAAATACAAATATACAAAGCGAGGGTCCCGTACACATATAGCCACTTATTTACATTTAAGATTGCTTACTATTTATATTAAATTATTTACAAATAATATTTTTACCAACGTAAATATATTGTGAACTTATATCTTTCACAGCCTTAAAAATATCATGTATATTTAAATAATATTATATTTCACCATATTTATCTTTCACAAATATAAAAAACGTACATTTTAAAATACGAACTTATTTTTGTAGTCGATTTAAGCCACTTGTATGAAATTTCTAAGAACTTTTTAGAGACCCAACTATATGTCATAAGTTGGTCAACTATTACTCGTAAAGTAGTAGAACCTATTAAGCTGTGATAATTAGCCTTTTAATTTTATTACATGTACTATTCTCGAAAATACTTTTGATATAATCGAAAATAGTGGTTTAGCTGGTAGGGGGTGAATACAAGTAAGTCTAAAAAATGACTATTTTAAAGCTTAATATTTCCTAAACGGATCTCTGTAATAAAAAAAAATGTTCATCGCATACCTAAATATATTAAAAGTCCTATTCCTACATAAAGAAGCGTGCGAAAAGAAAACAAATTCGCTACCAAGTTACAAGCAGGGGACTATTTCACTTTTTCTAAAGATATTATTTCCTAACTTTGCAGGCGTTCTAAATATTCATAACCATGCAAAATATATTCTTAAAATTACTAGTCCACGAGTAAAATAGCCGTGTTACGTATAGCGACAGACAGACCACGGAGATAGTGAAACTATAATGGTTCCTAGTTTCGCTACGGGACCTTAAAAATGGTCGTTTCGGGCGACAAGCGTCACTGCATTACATGTGGAGTCATTATTTTCCGAATGTGTGCCAAAATAATACTATTGGTGTTAATTTTTAATTAGTATTTATAGAAAATTAAAATTTTAATCAACAGCTTAGTTTTTAGTAAATCAAATTATTTTTACGGCTCCAAATTTCAAACGATAACTGCCAGTTTTGATGTCAATTTCAAAATTAATCATTATTCTTAATATGTGCTAAAGTACTAGATTGTATCTCTATGAATCGAAAAAATTACGTAAAACTTTTTGTGTATATAATATAAACTCATTTGAAGTTTGGAGACTCCGTTTACAACTCGTATTTACTTCCTGGAAAAAATAATAAGCAGTACTGGCCGCCTACCGAATTCGTATGTGTGTTCTGTATTAACAGTCCCAGGTGTATTACTTGTGTTTGTATTTTACTGGATCGACATGTAAAACAGCGGCGCTTGTCACTCAAAGCGACCTTTTTGGTGTGTTTTTCGAACCATTGTGTTATCTTTCATCACAAGTAATGTACGGTCTTTTTAGGAGGCACTTTGTTAAGCACACTGGGAAGGGAAATGCTAATAAAACCACGGAAAAATTATATTCATAAATGCGTGAACCCATTCGTACTCTTGCAAACGTGAAGTTTTTTTCAGTGTTATGCCAAGTCTTCCCAGAAAACTTATGAGTAGGTAGAAAAACAAAAATACAACGCTTGTAGACGTCCTAAGTCAACTATCGAAATTAATCCATGTACTTTTGGTAATTGTTATGTGATACTATCGTGAATAGAAACAAATGGCTATGTAAAGCATCCAAAAAATAACTAAAATTTAGAAACAAGAGGAAATTTATAAAGAATAAAAGTTATTAATTACTTTTACTGGAATCTTGAGGTTAAATATTGGAACTATAAGTCTTGAAAAAACGAAGAAATTCTGAAACAACGAACTTTGCACTATACATAGAAAATGAATAAAAAAAAATTATTCCTCGTATTTCAACAAAATCCTTCAGTATTCTTTGAAAATAAAGTCGACGTATATATTTACAATCATTGTCCTTTCATATTGACCATTTCATAAAAAAAAACATTAAACTGTTTTGTGTTAAATATTCTTGTAAAAAAGAGAAATAGTACTGACTGTTTCTCTTTCTTACAAGAATATTTAAAACAAAACAGTTTAATGTTTCTTACAACTTTAAGGTCTAAGGTATTAATTAAATATTGCAAAGTAGAAGGAAGGTACTAATGACTTAATGAAAAAGAATAACAAAAGTTAAACTAGGTAGGTACGAATGAACATCAAAATTTTAAATTAAAAACATGAAATTTGGAATACAATCGTGACTATAACGCCACCTGTGATTTGAGGTAGAAGTAAAATACCTCTACACGTGTTTTAATAATACATAATGTATAAATTTAAGTACTTTTCAATATTTCATTTTAGATAGTAGTTCGTACTCATATTCAAAATAGGCATCAAATTGTAAACATTTTAAGCTGAATGTCGAGAAGAGATCTGAATGTCTTTTTCCCAATTAGCACAACTGAGAAATACGAAACCTTACAATTATAAATTATTTAAATGAACTTTTGTCGCTTTGCAAGTATTTTTTTTTAAATTTTATGTTGACTTGAAATAAGATTACAAGGATAATTCGTTATTTTCAAGGGAACTACAACTTGTATTTCTGTTAAATTTATTAGCTTTACTTTCTCTGACAGGTTTTTCAAAATTGTTTTCAAGATCCTTTAAATTTTAATTATTCATTTCTATATATTAAAAAATGTGTTCAACTGAGTAGTTGGAATCAAATTTGCATGAGTATGAACTGAAATGAAAATGCCGCAACATTTTGGACATCTTATAAAAACTTATACTCTAAAATAGATCTTCAAGAGACAGAATAATTGCCTCATATTATTGAAACTTTATGCTGGTTCTTTCAAACTTTCTAGCTCTCTGAAACTAATTTTATGAATGTAACGATATTGAATCCCTCTATTCATACACGTGACAATGACTAGTATAAATTATACTATTGAATATATTTGGGGTTAATTTTGTAGAAATTCATTATTCACAATTAAATGAAACTACGTGATGTAGTATTATTTCTACTTTCTTTAATTTTTTTACCACGACCTAGGTTTCGTTGTATTACAACATCTTCAGGTGGGATATTAGCAAAGATTCTAATATCCCACCTGAAGATGTTGTAATACTTTACGATATCTTTGCTAATATCCCACCTGAAGATGTTGTAATACAACGAAACCTAGGTCGTTGTAAATAAATTAAAGAAAGTAGAAATAATACTACATCACGTAGTTTAATTTAATTGTGAATAAATTATACTGTTTTAATTTAGCTAAAAATATTTCTTACTAGTGTAAAACGTTATATTTATAGTTTTACACAATTATAACGATATTTGTCATGGCTGATAGATGATTTGTATGTGGTAAACCATTCAAGATGTTAATATTATTACAATTGAACTTAGTTTACACACTTTAAAAATCATCACTTGCAACTAATTACTGCAGCAACTAAACAGAAAGTGTATCCAGTGTACTATCTGATACAAATGGTGAATGGGAAATGACGTTGAGCCTGCACTGTGGGGTCGAAGACTATAAAATAATATCATGAAGCCAGAAATTATATTTTTACACCAAAATCAGAGTTATTTTTTGTAACTAAACAAAGATTGATATAACTATACAAGTAGCAGAAAAATACGATTGCAAATTTCCATGGTTCATGAAAAGTGCCATGGGCAGCTACATCTGAATACCGTCCTTGATGTGACTGAAGATATTAATAATTTCGTTATGACTAATGATATTAATGGTAGAAATCCGGTAGATATTAAATCTTCACTTATAATTAAAATTGATAAGGAAGGTGATGATGATGATATTTGCAATTTACGATAAAATTCAAAATTCACATTGAGGAAACAGAATTTAAATTATCTACGTCCGTCTAACTTTACTGCACACTTTCATGGTAGTAGTATAAGAAGACCAAGCGCTGTGATAAGTGTTCATGTTTGAAAAGGGAGTAAGCTAAAGTTGTATGTTATCTCCAATTGTCGTCAATATCACTATCATATTGAATAAGGAAATCCTTAGAAGGTTGTGAAGACGAAATCAGGAAAAGTCATGTCTTAGAAGAAAAATTTCCAACTTAAATGAATATAATAAATACATAATTATTACCTTCTTTTTTCCTACTCTACCACCTTCGCATGTCACATAACTGTAACCTACAAAGTCTTGGAATACTTTTCCTCATTGTACGTAATATTCAGGGAGTCGTAAATAAGAGTTTCGTGTTAGCTGTGTGGCCTTAATTTGTGACACGGTTTTGCTTCCCTTGCTCCACGTTCGAAAGCTGAGTCTAAAAGCTCTCGTCATCAAGAGGAAGCGGCTAGCGAAACAGGTCGGTGAGCGCTACTTTCGGAGTAATTCCTTCGTGATGCCCATTACCAGCGAGTAATCTCGCGTATCTTTCCGATATTTTCGATCTTTTTCTTAAATTTTATTTTATTCCATTTCACTGAGTTTCTTGCATACATTAATATTCATTCATTGCAACGTATTACTGATATATCAACTCTAAATTTAATCTCGCGTTAACAAAATAACTGTATTCTTGAAGCAACATGGCTACAGCTATCTCTTTATTTACACATGCAGATATTGTGTTCTTGTTTATAAACGTTTTTCTTTCTGGACACACGGGAGCCGAGTTCATAAATTTAGTTACTGACGTGGCATTAAGTAGCCTTCTCATCTTATATTATCTATCGTATTAATACAATATGGAGTATGGTATTGATTTGTTATCGTATGTGTATTCTGTGTAGTTGGTTTTAAATAATTTTTATTTATCTATATTAAAAGAATTTAAGGATAAAAGTCCTAACTTAACAACATTATTTGATGACTAAAAATAAAATGGATATACCAATTCATTTATAGTGTTATACTTAAAAAAATGTGATAAAAAGCCTTAATAATTTTAAGTAAAAACTAAATTTAGATTCTCTTCATGAATCAGGCATCATCGAGATTTCATATTTCCATCCACGCATGAGAGAAAATATTAAAACAACTTCACTTTAGATCTATAATAAAAGATAAAAAAGATGTTATTAAAACCTCGTGTTATCGTTATATTATTTACCGACGCAAAAATGAAACAATACTTTTTCCCCATGTTGTGCAGAGATTTTATAATTCTTAACTTGAAATATTTATTTTCCAAACATTACATTCTATTCGCGGTAAAAAAGTTGTCCTATAATTTTTGTTCGGTCTACAATCAATCTTCAATAGTTTTCAATTAACTAAGGTAGAAAAGACAATAAATTAAGTGCAGTGTCGAGGAATTTTTGTTAGTGCGAATTGTGACTGCAATTAATTTATGTGATGTAGTTATTCCAAAAAGTAATATTTAGTTCATGAGATGTTGTTACTGTTATAAATGGTTTTACAAAGTTTATTAATTTAATAAAATATGTAAATTTTTAGTAGACGTATTTTGTACCCTTTATATACTAATTATTAAGGAATCATCATCTAAAATACCTTTATATTAAGGAAAACAGAGAAAACAATAGTTCACCACAGACTTGAGTTTAGAATTAATAATTTCATCGACAATTTCATAATTGTTAATTTTAATGACGTTAGGCGCATTTTTAAAACTGATTCCTCACATTGCCTTACATACATAGCTACGGCCGATATAACCCGTCAGAATAACAGTATTATTAAACATACATAAGATGCTTAGAAGATATTTATCAATATTGTAAGCTGGAAAAATAAAAAATATAAATTTTGGATAAAGACGGGAATAATTTATTAATCCACATCGAATAGGTTTATTGAGATATAACTAATTTGTCAGGATCAATATAATTTAGTCTACAGTTTGGCAGTACCGCGGAATTAATCTATATTAAGTTAATATGTTTTAGCAGCCAGAGGAAAGAGACTCTTGAGAATTTATTTTACGTACGTGTAACGTACGTGTGTAACGTGCGAATGCGCGGATAAGTCGACGGACAATTGCTTCCACGAAAAAAATAGTGGTAAATTGTTTTACCGATTTCCGATTTCAGCTTGAAATTAAACCGGTTTTAGTGATGCAGTTAGTTTGCCTACAGAAATCCACTCTTCGCGTCCTACCCCGGAGTTCGGCCAGTTAAAGGATTTTTAAATTAACTCAGTGTGTTTGAGATTTACTATTGTGCCTTCATTAATACAGAGCGGAATGAATGATAACATACAGATATTTTTGACCAAATTTCAATTTTAAAATTCAAAATGTAATTATGAACTGCATACACATTTTATTAATGCAAAACCGATTATAATCTGGCTCCATTATTTGGAGCTCATACGACATTATTACAGATTGATGATTTACAGATTGATGATAAATGGAAAAATTCTATGCCCCATGTTGTTGAGTAAACTTTCATTCCTCCTACATGAGAATTTCATACACTCAAGCAAACATCACCTTTTTGCTATTGCACCCACTAGAACCGAATGAGAACTGCTCAACCACTTGATTGCGGTCGCACCAGATTGTTATTTTTTTATAATATATGAAATTAATTTGTCGCAATGCGTCGTTGTTATCTTTTGTTATTCTTGTGTACTTTTGAATTCAGGTTTAAGCTAAAAGTTTAAATTTTGTTAAACCATTAATTTTTATAATTACGTTACCTGAAATGTATCGACAGATGTGTAAATATATAACAACAAAACTAATTTTATCCAAATGGTAATTTCTACATAATATTAATAGATATGATACTAATAGAAAATTGTTTTCTTCTATTTTAATTTCCTTTTCTTTCAAACAATTACTTTAATAAAAATTGTTGATGTTCCAAAATGTTGTTTACTTATAAACGACAAACATAAAAACATTGGTCCGTTAGTGTATAAATGAAATAGTCTTGTAACATTCAATTTTTGTTTTCACCATTGGTGATATTAAACACCGAAAGTAATAAAGAAATTCTATATATTAAATTGCATTAGCTATATAAGTGTTAGTGATTAGTATGATAACTTTAATTCATTAACTACCTCTATTCATAAGCATTTCGAGAAAATCAGTATAAGTGGTATCCTGATGAGCAACAAAATAAAATTTTATAAAAAAAATAAAGGGTAAAAAAAAATTGGGAAGTTCATTAAAATAATATGCATGACGTAAAGTTGTACCTACAATACTTATTATATTCACAAAAATATGTTAGCGCTACGATTAAAGTCGACAATCCATAGTGACTTCAAGAAAAATCACCAATTGCTTTTTGGAACTATAATTTCGCTGTCACTACGGTGAAGTTTTATAGCAGAAAAACTCTTGTGATATTCGTATAAAACTCTATCAACTAGAGTGAATAGCAAAACGGTACGTTTAAATATATGTTATACCAGAAATACGATCGCAAACCAAGTGAAGCTTTGCAGCTTGTCGAGACTTGTGGAATAAATTTGCGTAGTTAAAGCATTCGTCATTGATTTAAGTTAGCGATTCGTCTAAGATTTAAGTTACGGAAAATATTCAATTTAATATCCCAAGAACTTTGTAGACGTTATTTCATGAAACCACTACATCAGCAAAGTTGTTCAAACTTTTTGATGAATTTTTATTTTCGTGTTTGATGATCACTAAAACCGAATTCGGCTAATAATATTTTAATTAACCTTACAAGAGATACAACACAATGCAAAAATCTATTAAAATAATGTATGCAATTTTTCTCTTGTATTATTATTTAAACAAAGTAAAAGTGAAGTGAGTACCACTTTGTATGATGCTTAAATTTAATGGCCCTGTGTTTGCATGTTGTCAAACATTTTGTATATATTTATGATTTAGGAACCAATACTTTTTGCCGATGGATATAGGCTTGATACGTTAAGAATAAATGGGTAATGAGCAAATCATAGGAAAATGTTTTTTGCAAGGAAGTTCAGGAGAATCACGCATTTTATAGTTCTAGACGTATTGCTTAAAATGTTAACGAAGATATTTTCTATCCATTTGCGAAATAGCTAAAATTAAAATAATAAAAAGAATTGCTTGAAGTTTACCCGAAAACTATAGCTAAGGCCTTAGGATTTTGACAAATTCAAAATCTTTTTATAGTTCTACGATATATATATATATATATATATATATATATATATATATATATGTACATTACGGTAACGTTGTTTGTCAGGTTTATACCTCAGTGTTCGCGTTGCGGAGAGTTCTCGCCGCTGCAGAGGCGATGCCGCGCTAAATCAAATAATTCCTTCCAAGTGCTCTTTTCACTTCCTAAACGTTTAATAAAAAAGGGAAGCGGATAGAAACAGCTTAAAATGAAATAAACATATTACTTATGCACGTTGCAATTGTAGTTTTTCTTTTCTAATTTCTTTTGTTATCTTTTAACAACTCCATTATGTATTTTGTTCTTAGGTCTGTTAATAAAATATTTTAAAATTATTTTTTACATTAAAATAACTGCACTAATGTCATCATAACTACACTCAATGTCATCAAAATTTTAATCTACGTAAGGACACAAAAATTAATTGCCATGTCGTCTCGCAAAAACTCGGAAAAGGCTCGAACGGATTGAATAATTTCTTTTTGTGTTTTGTTCGCTTCAATAAAATAAAATTTTAAAAACCCCCAAAGAAATATCCGAAAACTCAAGAGACAAAATTGATAATTTTGTATGGGAATTCCCACTTCGGATTACTTTCAATAGAAGGCGTTTGTGGCAGACCTATTATTTGACAGCTGTCTGTGAAATCGTCATTAGCCGTTATTAGATTTAAAATTGTTTTTTCGTAAAAAAGGCAGCGGATTTTGAGAACAGATTTAGTTAAAGGGAATTTATTTTGATCAGCCATTATATTAAGGTATTAATTTTATTATGGCGAGTAGAGGACTTGTTGACATAGGTCATCGAAGTCAGTCACGCGCAAACCGCGCTTATGACCAGCGAGCGACGGATGATGAATATATTCGTATTGGCATGTCCGAATTATCACTGAAAATGAACGGTCTCGGTTTAGTATAGGTGCAATTAAGTTATTTAATAAAGTTTTTATATGCATTTTTTCTTTCACAAGTGATTCTTCGGCTTTATCTTCATTAACAAAAACATGGTAATGTACCGCGTCATGATGCGTTTTCTACATTCCCTCGCCTAGCGGGCTGGTCATCCCTTTCTCCTACTTTCCGATTTCCATGCGGGGAACTTCACACCGAACGTCATCAAAATCGTCTTTCTACTTATGTTTACTTAAAAAAAACTTTTGATTTCTCTTTAGTTACTAATCCAAATTACAAAAGGCGAGGGTCAATTTTTATCCACCGACAACGGTTAAAATGTATATGATGTTTATATAAATTAGATTTAATAAATTGCCTGAAACTTCACTACTTTTATCTCACGAACGTTTCTAATTTAAGAATAGAGTACAATATTTATAAATGCTGTCGTAGACGTTCCATGAGACCTTTTTAAGATTTGTAATTCTTCCACACACTACTGTGACCAATTTTTACGTAAATTCATAAAAATAAACAAATAAAACCTTATTCTTTTTTAAAGTTGGAATGATTAAATTGAAAATCGAACTTTTATTTTTAATACTTCGTCTATATTTTATGGCCATATTGTCTACATATTTTAAGATCGTCTATATATTTACAATAAGTATTGCTTTACTGCATACTCTTCTTTATTTATCTGGTTAGTAGTTATAAGTAGTTATACTTATAACACGTTCACTTTATAGCTTTATCTCTTATCATTTTCCTTTCGTCTTCAAAACTTCCTTGATAGTTAGTGTACTGTTTTTGTAAAGCTAATATTTATTTGGTTTAAAACATCCTTCATGCATGTATTGATAATTTATTTTCGAATCTTATCCCATTCGTGAGATACATTGTTTTAGCAATAACGCAAGGGTTTAGAGACCCACACTACAGGCACATAGAATGTCGCAGGGCAATATCAAAGCGACATGGTGAACACTTTATTCGGCTATGAATGTTCAGCGATACGAATATTAATTTACAAAAAGAAAAATTTATTTTATAATACTGGTAATTCTGCTTGGTAACACTTTCCAATTTTTTATTAGATTATGCATTTGATAATAAAAAAATCTAAAAGTAATTTTAATTGCGAATATGTTAAAAATAAAAAAAAGGTTCTTATTAAACAATTAATTATTTCACAATGATAGCTATGCAACCAACTCCTCTATGAATCATATTAAATATCAAATTTTCTACAAAATATCATTGCTTTCGAGAGTCGTGGATTATTTGAAATATGTGATGAACGTATGATATACTTAAATACCAAGCAATAACATAATACGTACAAGTGATCTATGACTTCGTGCTAGCCTCAGACGATGGTGGCAGAAAATAAAGTCTATATGATGAGTGAATTAACTCTACTTCGATAATAAGTTGAGTCAAATCAAATCCCTTCTTTAATTCTTTATTACAAGCTACAACTACTCGTAAATTGTGATACTGAAGAAAGTTTCCCTTATGACAGTTGCTTCTATTAATGAAAATCTATATGTAAGATTGCTGAAAATGAGGTAAGCTCATAAACCAAGGCTGGCGTGTAGCATAGCTGGCGTATAGTATAGCATAATATGTATTAATACTACATTTGAACTCAATAATTTTTAGTTTATTCTCCCGTTTCCAAAAATTATCCAATTCATATTCTCTAGCGCGATAATGTGACACGCACGATCGATAATTAGAAGATTAATTCCGCGAAAGCCGAAAAAGCACCAAAATTTTAACTCAAACGTTTCCATCGTAAATACGCTTAAACTGCTGGCATTGTTACTCGATGCTTCTCAAACTTTTTGACCGTAATACTGAATTACAAATACATTAAAAATGTCTGCAAATACATGCAAAAGCTATCCAAAAGCTAAATCAAACGCAAAATTTTCGAAAGGCATGCTTGTCGTTTCACAAATAATTTTCTAAGGTTTATAGTCAATTTAAAATGAACCAGTCATAATGCAGAAGTGATAAAGTTATATGTAGTCCAGTGCTTATGACTTATATGATGTCCAGTGCCCACCATCGGAATTACAAATAACTAAGCTCGGGCTTAGTGGGCTAAACTAAGGGAGTGCATAATTTTCTCTATATTCTGACCATACATCCCGTAAATTCAGGTTTGACGAGTCAACAGTATATTAAATAGAGCTTTTGTTTCAGAGGTCGAATTCATACAAAATTCGACTTGTACCTTATTAAAAATTATCGATTCTAAATGGCAGAGTTACATTCAAATCAACAATAATTGCAACTAATTATGCTATCAACCCGCACCGCGTCACTAGCTGTGTGTTTTAAAATAATAAAAAATGTTTGTAGATATATATATATATATATATATATATATATATATACATATATATATATATATATTTTTTTTTTTTTATATATATATATTGTCTATTTATAAACTGACATCCAAATGGATACAACCAACGGTATTTAATACATGGATGCGTCACTCGCACTGTAAAACGGTAAATTAAAAGAGAGGTAATTAACTGGAGTTAGTTTAGTCATCTTTAATACTGTCTTACATCGAAACTTCACGTCACTTCGAATTGTAAAATATATTCAAAAATATTTAAAAGTGCCATCCTATGTGCTGTGCAGATGCACAAATTATGCAGTAACTGTGAAAAACATGTCTCATATTATTCGGAAATACTGTAAACATTCTTTGTAAATATTAATAATAAAATATATCATAAAAATTAAATTTTCGCAACCTAGTGACGAGTACAAATTATGCTGTTTTAATTTAGATAAAAATATTTCCTACCAGTGTAAAAGGTTATATTTATAGTTTTACATTATCATAACGATATTTGTCGCAACTGTTACATGAATTGTATGTGGTAAACCATTTCAGATGTTAATATAGTGACAATTGAACTTAGTTTACACATTTTAAAAATCGTCACTTCCAACCAATTACTGCAACAACTTAACAGAAAGTGTATCCAGTGTACTATCTGATAAAAATTACACTGTTTGAATTTGTTAAAAATGTTTCTTATCAGTGTAAAACGTTATATTTATAGTTTCACACTATTATAAGGATATTTGCCGAAACTGATAAATGATTTGTATGTGGTAAACCATTCAAGATGTTAATATTATTACAATTGAACTTAGTTTCAAATCATCACTTGCAACTAATTACTGCAGCAACTAAACAGAAAGTGTATCCAGTGTACTGTTAGATACAAATGTGGATGGGAAATGACATTGAGCCTACACTTTGGGGTCGGAGACTATAAAATAATACCATGAAGCCAGAAACGATATTGTTACACCAAAGTTAGTCATTTTTTTGTAACTATACAAAGACTGGTGTAACTATACAAGATGCAGAAAAACACGATTGCAAATTTCCGTGGTTCACGAAAACAGCCATGGACAGCTACATCTGAATACAGTCCTTGATGTGACCGAAGATTGTAATTATTTCGTTGTGACTAGTAGATATTCGGTAGATTTTAATGATTTAGTTATGACTAGTATAAATCCGGTAGATATTAAATCTTCACTTATAATTGAAATTGAAAATGATGATTACTGCACGTTTTCATGGTAGCAGTACAAGAAGACCGAACGCAGTAATAGGTGTTCATGTTTGAAAAGGAAGTATGCCAAAGTCGTTTCTTATCTCCAATTGTCTTCAATATAACTATCATATTGAATAAGGAAATTCTTAGAAGATTGAGAAGAGGAAATCAGGAAAAGTCATGTTTTAGAAGAAAAAATTCCCACTTAAGTGATTACAATTAAATAAATAGATAGTTATTACCTCTTTTTCTCCTTCTCTACTACTTTCGGATGACATATAACTGTAACCTACAAAGTCTTAGAATACTTTTCTTTATTGTACTTAACATACAGGGAGTCGTTAATGGTAGCTTCGTGTTTGCCACGTGGCCTTAATTTGTGACACGGATTTGCTTCCCTTGCTCCGCGTTCGAAAGCCAAGAGGGGCTAAAATCTCTCGTCGTCAGGAGGAAGCGGCTAGCGATATAGGTCGGTGAGCGCAGCTTGCAAAGTAATTTCCTCACCCTCGTCCTCATCTAAAATACCTTTGTATTAACAAGAATAGAACAAAGAATAGTTTACCGCAGACTTGTTGGGAGACGTATTCACAAACAGAGGTGAGTAAACTAGTTTTCAGTATCAGTCTAAGAAATTGTTAATTCTAATGACATAAATACAGGGCGGAATGAAACGATAACATACATATATTTTTGACCAAATATCAGTCTTAAAATTCAAAATGTGATTATGAATTGCCTGTACATTTCATTAGTGCAAAGTTGATTATAATCTGACTCTATCATTTGGAGCTCACACGAATCCAAGTACGGCTTGAAGATTGAATCTTAAAGACCTTACCTTTCAATTTTCTATCGATTTCCTCTTGGGTATACTAAAATCCCTTTCCTTTCAATCCAAGGGATGTTGCGCTTATGAAATGTATCTATTAAATGGAAAAATTCTATGCCCTATGTTATTGAGTAAACTTTCATTCTTCCTACGTGACAATTGCATCTTCCTACGTGACAACAGCAACTCATGCAAACATCACCTTTTTGCTACTGCACCCTCTAGAACCGAATTATATCGAAACTCTCCAGTTTCGCGCGGTATTCAATTGCTCATCCACTTGATCGTGGTCGCACCACATTGTGATTTGTTTACGATGAATGAAATAAATTTGTCGAAATGCGTCCTTGTTATATTCTTTAATTCTTGTGTACTGTTGAGTTCATTTTTAATCTAAAAGTTAAAATTTTGTTAAACCATTAATTTTTATCAT